>LTAE01005282.1:0-29039 GCA_001647135.1 Pontederia paniculata
CAATTTCTTTGTCTTGAGTTTGCATTTCTCTCTTACTCGTTTAGCTTATTATCTTGCATTCTCACATTATATCACTATTGTGCTTATTCATGACAAAGGGCTTTTAGATTTTGAGCTTTGCAATAAATCGATTTTGAGCTTCCGCTTTTATTTTGTGAAATCAGTTTAAAGTTTTTATTACACCAATTCACCCCCCTCTTGGTGCCAAGTGATCCTATAAGTAACACAAGTTCTATCATCTCTTATGAATCAAGTAGTTAGTATGGGTCAGCTTGTACCTTTCAGAGTGAGATTCTTTCACCTAAGTCACCTGTTATATGCTGATGATCTCCGTATTTGTGTTGTAGCCACGACTAAAAATTGTAAAAGAATTATGGAGATCCTAAAACTTTATTTCGTCCTCACAAATCAAAAGATTAACCCACTAAAATATGAGGTATACCTCCCTCCAAAACTAAGCCCATATAGGAAACAATCCATCAGTCGTATCCTAAATGTAAAATAGGGGTCCTTTCCTTTCTCATATCTTGGCACACTTATATCATATAAATATATTCCTATGAGTATGCAACAACACCTGGTGGACAAGACTTCTTCTGGGATCTCAGGATGGAAAGCAAAATTATTAAGTATGGCAGGTAAGGCTACGCTTATAAAATCTATTGTGAATACTCTACCTAACTACTCTCTGGGAGCATCCTATATTGCAGGAGGGGTTTTGGACTCGTTAGAAAAAACCTCTAGGGGTTTCCTATGGTCCAAGGATGGCGGACGTGGAGTTCACCTCATCGATTGGGATACTGTCCAGCTGCCACAACACTGTGGAGGACTTGGTATCCACAACACCCATATGGTCCGCACATCTCTTCTTGCTAAAAAAGTGCTCGTTGTCCTTAATAATTCTGACTCCCCCTGGGTGCAGCTGGTTAATGGTAAGTACGGTAAGACTCATCCATGGAATCCCCCTTCTGCTAATACTTGCTATGCTTGGTGTTGGCGGCTTATTTTAAATGCCCAACATGACATCAGTCATGGTCTCAAAAGGTACATAGATAATGGTTTATCTACCTCAATCATGAATGATCCCTGGATTTTTTGCATGCCTCTAAGTTTGAAGCCTACTTATGTTAATGTTAATATCCCACTAGCATCAATGTCAGTCCAGGAACTTGTAAGCGATGCACAGTGGAACCTCCCTTTATTGCATGACTACTTTGGTGAATGTTTAATCAATATTATTACTTCTATTTTTATTTCCCCACATGCCAATGATGATAAGTGGGTCTGGGTCATGGACACCCATGGTAATGCAACTGCCAAAACAATTTATAACTGCATGTGCCACCAGCTCAACCCATTGCAGAGACTTGGAAGACCATCTTGAAAAACTGTATGGTCTATTCCAATACCCCCTAAGATTAAGTTCTTCCTCTGAAAATTAGCGCACCAAAAATTATCTACTAAAGACCGGCTTACTCGTTTTCAAACTGACCTAGACCCTGTGTGTGTATTGTGTGGACGTGAGCCTGAAACAAACTGCCATCTTTTCTTCACATGTTATGAATCCCTTCAATTATAGTCAATCCTCTAAGACAACCTAAAACAACAATTTGAGTTTATCGACACATGGAATCTAGGAAATTGGGTAAACAAGGGAATGAATTGGAACCTCAATCTAAACTAAAACTCCTCTCTATCTTCTCCTTCTCATTTGGGGTATATGGAAAATGAGAAACGATGTGATATTTAGATCAAAGAGGGCAACCGTCTCTGTAGTATGGAATAGAGCTCTGGTCGGGTACTTGGAGTATGCGAGCTCCCACTTTACTGAGGCCAATCGCCCCCACGACTCATCCTGGGTCCGGTGGGAGCCTCCTCCGCCAGCTTGGGTGAAAGTTAACTCTAACGGTTCTTTCACATGCGACGGAGAAGCAGGCGGTGCGGGATTTACCATTCGAATGACTAATGGGGTTCTCTTGTGTGTAGGAGCCTTTCGATATGATGCTTATTCGGTGTTGGCTACAGAGGCATGGGGTGCGCTAATGGGTATCAGGAAATACAAGGAGTTGGGATACAGGAAAGTGATCGTGGAGTCAGACTCCTTCGATCTCGTACAGATCATCAACAAACAAGCAAGCTATCTGTGGCCCTCATGAAACATATTACAAGATTTATGGCATCATGTAATCTTTTTTGAAAACTTTAGTTGTACACATTGCTTCCGGGAGACTAATAGGGCGGCAAATTTCCTTGCCAATCTTGGACGCAATAGTTCTTTTGACTCTTTTTGGGAGGGAGATTCTCCTCCGGACCTCCAACATATTTTGTAGGCTGATCAATTGGGGGCTTTCAATAATAGATAACAACTTTTCCTTAAAAAAAAAACGATGCATATGTGCTGCCCCTAATCCTGACCTTCTATCAAAAATTGAACGGTCTACACTGAACAATCTTCTATTTATTTCCCTCCATTCCTCATTTGCTGACGACCGTGCACACGAGTGAGAGATCTACTCGACGATGCAAGCGCCGGCTTGCTGGCAGCGAGCAGGATGGCAGCTCGTTCCAACACCGGCAAGCTTGCGTGTGGGGCCGACGAGCTATCGCGCGCAGGACGAAGCCCGACAAATTACCAGTGTGTTTATGATGCTTTAAATGGTAGAATTCACCGGAGAAAACTCGCGCAGGGATCACCAGAGAAATCATTGGTTATGTTCCACGCTAGTGCGAGCTCGCCGGCGACGTTCTGCGCTCACGTGTGCACAGCGAGCTGACGAGCTCACCTGCACGTTTCTGATGCTTTAAATGGCAAAGTTCGCCGGCGAATTCATGCAGAGCTCTCCGAAAGCGCGAATTCATCGTCGAGTTTGTGCACTCGGCTTTATGCGATCTTGCTCTAAGGAAAATTATGAACTCGGCTCTCAACTCACTGGACGTCTTAGATTTTAGTTTTATGATTCAACGGCTGAGATATCATCTGCAGCAACAAAATGCGCAGCAGAAACATTTTTTTCCAATTGTTAAAATTACAGATTTAGACTATAAAAATTAGTTTTTATGTTACAAAACAGGGGATATACATAATTAAAATTATATAAAATATTTGCTATTGTTATATTTTGAATACTTTTAATGTATGTAAAAATTACTCAATTAACAATATATGCTAATAAAAATTGAAAGATATTAAAACGTGAGATTGTCTGATTGACATCAATTTATAGAATAAAATATTTTTAATAGATCATAAATATAAAATGAACTATATATATGGATGAAAAAAGGCATCCGATAAAAAAAATAATTTGAAAAGTGTCCGAAAAATTCAGAATGAGTTTACATTTTTTAGAAAAATACTGAATCCGAACAATTTCCACCTAAACGTGGTGGTGCCTTATAATCCAGTGCTCGAGGCAAATTGGAAATGTCAATATTAATAAATTAAAATAAATGGATTCTAAAATTACTTGAATTATTATTAAAAAAAATCAATGCCCATTACCGATAATCTTATTTACCTAAATTATTCTATTATTAAATTATTTTAAACTTATTATTGAAAGTATTCAGAGATAAATAAATCCTAAAAAAACAAAAAAAATATCATCTTATATTCCTTGCATATTATTACTTTTTTAACCGAGGAGTGTGGACGGTTGATGATGCTCTATAGATATCTTCGAGACGTCTTCTATTACTCAAAATTCTTTCCTTTCGACGTTTTATTTTTATTTTTATTTTTATTTTTTAAATTCCAATAATAATTCGTCCCTTGCCCGCATCCCCTCTTCCTTCCTTTCTCCCGCCCCAATTCCAGAACACCAAACCCTAACCCTAGCATCCTTCTCCTCGTTTCCGGCCAGGAGATGGCGCCGGCGCCGGCGAAGCCAGAGGGCGCGGCCACGGAGGACGGGCTGAAGAAGCTCGAGTACCTTTCGCTGGTGTCGAAGGTGTGCACGGAGCTCGAGTCCCACATCGGCTGCGGCGACAAGGTCCTCGCCGAGTACATCACCGAGCTCGGCAGCCGCTCGCCCACCGTCGAGGACTTCGACCGCGAGCTCAAGGCCAACGGCGCCGAGTTCCCGGACTACTTCGTCCGCACCCTCCTCACCATCATCCACGCCATCCTGCCACCCAAACCCTCTTCCAAAACCAAGGGCGGTTCCTCGTCGGTCGATTCAAAGCAGAAAGGCTCCGCATTTCCTGGTCTCTCCCGTCCTGATGACCTTGATCGCGTCAAGCAGCTCCGCCTTGAGATCGAGCGCGACGCCGAGCAAAAGGCTGAAATTGAGCGAGTTCAAGAGCGAGGCCATGACCGGGATCGAGATCTGGATCGCCACCACCGACGGGGAGGTGATAGGGACCGTAATCGGGACTATAGAGATGGAGGCAGGGACAGAGATAGGGATAGGGATAGGGATAGGGAAAGAGAAAGAGATAGAGATAGAGATCGAGATAGAGACAGAGACAGAGACCGAGATAGTGGAAGGCACCGGAGAAGGGAGGACAAATATGGTGATTCTAGAGTGGAAGATGGTACTAATGGTGATGCTGATGACTATGACGATAGAAGAAAGTCTAGCTCTGGCAGGAACAGCCAGTCTGATGATCCGGAGCTCTACAAGGTGTATAAGGGGCGGATTTCGCGAGTCATGGACACTGGGTGCTTTGTCCAGCTGGCTGACTTCAGGGGCAAAGAGGGCCTGGTCCATGTTTCCCAGCTTGCAACTCGGAGGGTTGCAAGTGCGAAAGACATGGTGAAGCGGGACCAGGAGGTCTATGTCAAGGTGGTTTCAATATCTGGGCAGAAGCTCAGTTTAAACATGAAGGACGTGGATCAGAAGACTGGAAGGGATTTGCTTCCGATGAAGAAACCTGAGGAAGATGCTGTCAGGGCAAATCCTATCAGCAGGAATGGCAGGCAAACTACGAGGATCGGTCTTTCAGGGATTACAATAGTTGAGGAAGAGGAGAGTGGCTCATCATCGAGAAGGCCGCTGAAGAGAATGAGCTCACCGGAGAGGTGGGAGGCCAAGCAGCTGATTGCTGCTGGGGTGATGGATGTCCGGGATTACCCGATGTTTGATGAGGATGGAGATGGTATGCTGTACCAGGAAGAGGGAGCTGAGGAGGAGCTCGAGGTTGAGCTTAATGAGGACGAGCCTGCATTCTTGCAAGGGCAGAGCAGGTTCTCCATTGATATGTCACCTGTTAAGATTTTCAAGAACCCAGAGGGTTCCTTGAGCAGGGCAGCAGCTCTTCAGTCAGCTCTGATTAAGGAAAGGAGAGAGGTCCGAGAACAGCAACAGCGAACAATGCTAGACTCAATTCCCAAGGATCTTAACCGTCCTTGGGAAGATCCAATGCCAGAGACAGGTGAGAGGCATCTTGCACAGGAACTGAGAGGTGTAGGGTTGTCAGCATATGATATGCCTGAATGGAAAAAAGATGCTTATGGCAAGGCTATTACTTTCGGGCAGAGGTCTAAGCTCTCAATTCAGGAGCAAAGACAGAGTCTTCCCATATATAAACTGAAGAAGGAACTTATCCAGGCCGTACATGATAATCAGGTCTTGGTTGTTATTGGTGAGACAGGTTCAGGGAAGACAACACAGGTGACACAGTATCTGGCTGAGGCAGGATACACCACAAATGGAAAGATAGGATGCACACAACCTCGTAGGGTTGCAGCCATGTCAGTTGCAAAGAGAGTAGCAGAAGAGTTTGGATGTCGTTTAGGAGAGGAAGTTGGCTATGCCATTAGATTTGAGGACTGCACCGGTCCAGAAACAGTTATCAAATACATGACAGATGGGATGCTCTTAAGAGAGATTTTGGTGGATGAAAACTTATCGCAGTACTCTGTAGTTATGCTGGATGAAGCTCATGAGAGGACCATCCATACTGATGTTCTTTTTGGTTTGCTAAAGCAGCTTGTGAAGCGCCGACCTGATATGCGGTTGATAGTCACTTCAGCGACACTTGATGCAGAGAAATTCTCAGGATACTTTTTTAACTGTAATATCTTCACGATTCCAGGCAGAACATTTCCAGTGGAGATACTCTATACTAAACAACCAGAAACCGATTACCTTGATGCGGCATTGATCACTGTTTTACAGATTCATTTAACTGAACCTGAAGGAGACATTCTTCTTTTTCTCACTGGACAGGAGGAGATTGATTTTGCATGTCAGTCACTTTATGAGAGAATGAAAGGATTAGGGAAGAATGTGCCAGAACTGATTATCTTGCCAGTTTATAGTGCCCTTCCTAGTGAAATGCAGTCTAGGATCTTTGACCCTGCTCCTCCTGGGAAGAGGAAAGTTGTTGTAGCTACAAATATTGCAGAGGCTTCTTTAACGATTGACGGAATATATTATGTTGTTGATCCGGGTTTTGCAAAGCAAAATGTCTATAATCCAAAACAAGGTCTTGATTCACTAGTTATCACTCCCATCTCACAGGCATCAGCAAAGCAGAGAGCTGGTCGTGCTGGGCGTACTGGTCCTGGGAAGTGTTACCGTCTTTATACTGAGAGTGCGTATCGCAATGAAATGTCTCCAACTTCAATCCCAGAAATTCAGAGAATTAACCTTGGATTGACAACACTTACAATGAAGGCTATGGGCATAAATGACCTTTTATCCTTTGACTTCATGGATCCTCCTTCACCCCAAGCTCTCATATCTGCCATGGAGCAGTTATATAGCCTCGGAGCTTTAGATGAGGAAGGGCTTCTAACCAAATTGGGTAGGAAAATGGCTGAGTTTCCTCTTGAGCCTCCATTGTCAAAGATGCTTCTGGCCAGTGTGGACCTTGGATGCAGCGATGAGATTTTGACTATTATAGCAATGATTCAGACTGGGAATATCTTCTACAGACCAAGGGAAAAACAAGCTCAAGCAGATCAAAAGAGAGCGAAATTTTTTCAGCCTGAAGGAGATCATCTAACCCTACTTGCAGTATACGAGGCTTGGAAGGCCAAAAACTTTTCTGGACCATGGTGCTTTGAGAATTTTGTACAGTCACGTTCGCTTAGAAGAGCACAGGATGTTAGAAAACAGCTTCTCTCAATTATGGACAAGTATGTCATTTTTCTAATTTATTTTGGGGTGATTTTTCTTTTTGTTAATTCTTATCCCTGATCATATGCTATGCTGTTATTATCTCTGATCACATGCGATGCTGTTAATACTTGTAAAAGTTATCTTGTTTTTTGCTGCTTTGGTTTTATTTTCTCAATGGTGCATAAACTTCAGCGTCCTGTAAGCTGTTAGTTCCCTCTCAAAAAGTAGTAAGCTGTTAGCTGATGCCTTGATGATCTGCATCTTTGTTGTCTCTGCCAATGTTTATCACCCCTCTCTTTTACTAGATAGATTTAATTTAGTAAATCTTGTCTTGTTGCTAATTTTTTAGCTCTAAAGATTGAGGTTCTTAAAATTGATTTTTGCTCGTCTGTCTTTGAAATATGTGCCTTATTTTTTAAAGGGATGTGCGCTAGTTTTTACCTTGTTTTGTGTTTTTAAACCATGATATTCTCAACTATGCCCTGTCTAGCTGCTACCTGAAATATTTATCTGCATTTTGAACAAAACAAGGTGGTACTTTTATGCAAATATTTGCGGTCTTGTGCTTGTCTGCTTAGGTTTTTACATTCCCTGATAGCTTTCTATGTTCTTCCAAGTTACTCGTTGAAATGACACTTGAGTTGACTTCCTACTTTATATTATCATCAAAGTAGTAGTAGGACAAATATGCAATTGGAGCCAATGTGTGCTTGAGATATCTTGTAAAGATCAAGAGTTCAAATTTCTAGTGGGACTAGTGACCTCCCTTTGCAACCAAAAACAATTTTCAGCTTTCTTTATGTTCAGCTTATTATTGTGGTCTGAACTTTTCCCATTTTTAGGTATAAGCTGGACGTTATGACTGCCGGAAAAAACTTTACAAAGATAAGGAAGGCAATTACTGCTGGATTCTTTTTCCACGCAGCGAGGAAAGATCCCCAGGAAGGCTACAGAACCTTAGTTGAGAACCAGCCAGTGTATATTCACCCAAGCAGTGCTCTATTTCAGAGGCAACCAGACTGGGTTATTTATCATGAGTTAGTTATGACAACAAAGGAGTATATGAGAGAGGCTACAGTAATTGATCCCAAATGGTTGGTAGAGTTAGCTCCTAGATTCTACAAGTCTGCAGATCCAACAAAGATGAGCAAAAGAAAGCGACAAGAGCGTATCGAGCCACTCTATGATAGATACCATGAACCAAATTCGTGGCGTTTAAGCAAACGTCGTGCTTGACCAGACTACCATATCATGCTCCTCTATCTATCAAGGGATTCATGGTTGTTAATGGCTGTTTCCGTACCAAGCTCGACACGGATTTTGGATGTATATACCTTTGCAATTTGCACTTAAACAAAAATCTTGGCCTTTTTTTATTTCTTTTGTATCCATTAGACATGGACTATGTTTCGTCAGTTAAGATTAATGTGCCTGGATTTTTCAGGAGCTGAGGATCAAAGTTTACAACGTGAGTAGCTCCGATAACAAATAAAATAACCTCCAAGCATTCTGTTGAATACTCGCACAGGTTCTGAGGGATCCTAGTGATTCCTGTTGGAACATTTTGTGGTGTAATTTCTTGCTCATGGACCAGATTCTGTATTCTCTACGAAGTATGCATTCATGACTATCTATTGACATTGTTTTTGTTCCTTGGCAGCTGTGATTATTGGCCATAGACTTAGTTGTGGGACCTTACCTTGTACATGTAATATACTGGTGTAAGCTTTGGACCGTTTCCCGTTAAATTACTTCTTCAAACATACGAAGGAACTGTCCAAACATTAAGGAGGCGTTTGGTATGAGATAATCCAGATAGATTACCGGTTATTTAATTTAAAATTTTCAGGGCCCACTATATTACCACGTTTGGTTGCAACAGATTACTGGTGATTTTTACTTCTCTGATAATCTAAATTACCACCTCATGGATAATGAAGATAGCACTCATGAAAGATGTCTTTTCAGATTACCAGCAAGATGACATGCATTTTGACAGAATTATCCTTTCAACCAAACTTTAAAAAATATTTATATTTTATTACAAAATAAAAATATTCAATATTATCTTCTAATTTTTTAAATTATTTTATGAATGATTAATAATACAAACTCATATTTTGATCTAACTCACTTTTTTTTTATTTATTTTCCTTTTGTTTATATTTATTTTAATCAATAATTTTGGAGAGTATTTTAATAATTTTTTATTTCATAATTTAAATTATAATTTATGTTATTGCTACCTACCAAACGCTATGATATAATATTACCGGTAATTTATAAAGTGATAATCTATCTTAATAGTGATCTAAATTATCGGTTAATAAAAATTGGGAATGCGCCAAACGGCCCCTAACGGCTAAGATTTTCAAATTCCACGATGTTGCATTTCATCTTTTATTGTATATGAGATACAGAGATCTTCCAGAATTTTATTACATGTGCCCAAAGAAAACAGAGAACTCGTTTCTTTTATAAATGTTACTGCATTCAAGTTTACATAAATTATGCCACAACTGAAAGAAAAATCTATCAGGTTGTGGGAGATTTGTGCTATATGAACATGGACGAGAATTAGATGAATGTTGTACACTGCATTCATTTTCTTTTATAAGAGTGGGAGGAGTGTTTGTAATATTGACATCTCATCTCCACTTTTTGCGTTGTAATTACACTTGTACATCTTTCAAGTTTTAATATAAATGGATGATTAGCTTCTCTCTAGTTATCTTTTCACTTCTTAAGAGGGAAAAGTTCATTATCATAGAGATAGGCAGAGATCTCATTTTTCCCCTCTTTCATTGGGGTACAAAACATAGGTGAGGTCTAAGCTCTTATTACTGATAAAAGTGATCACTGTACAAGTGAGCTGTCATATTTAAGCTCTGAAGCATAGCCTCCCCTCTTTTGTTGAACGTGAATATCGAAATCCCGCCATTATTGATATCGATAGAGCGAAACCTGGATGAGCAGGACGGTTGACAAATATGAATCATATTATTTTAGGATATAACTGGAAACACTTGTAAGATTGCAACCATATCTCCATGATCTATGAACTTAAATAGTAACTGTCTAACTGGAAATTTTAATCTTTTATCTATGCATAAGACAGATGATCTTGCCTTTCTGGAGCAAGTCCTAGGGCTGTGCATACGAGTGCCCGCAGAATTGATTTGTGGGTCACAACAAGAAAGCTCTCTCCCTGACGCAAAAGTATATTTTCACGTATTAATCAAATGAAGTGATAACTCGAGTGTAAAGTTGATAACTTACAGGGCTGGACAAAATTTCCCTCCAGGCATCTCTTGCACTGCTCCATAACTTCTGAATAGGATAGACTCCATCAACATGAAAATTAGCTGGATCCTCTCTCCATGTGTTGTACAACTCTGGATACTCCTCCTTAGCATCCGCTGCCTCCAAATGAGACATCTTTACATAAATTATCCATTATAAAAATACAAGGCAAGGGAAAAAATATTAGTGGTTGATTTACCATTTTTCATGCCCTCAAGAAAAAAAAGATGGACCTCTTTCAATGAATCAAGATAGATCAATGGTTGTTGCCTTCCGTGCCATATAATTTCAGCAGTTGACTGCATAGCAGTGTACTCATTTATAAAGTTACAAATGTACACTTTGTAGACTTCTTCCACAGGAATAAACATATTGGATGCCAAAGCAAAAAGAAAGAAAAATAAATTTCTTATCTAACAAACTAAAGCTGCAAACCTTTGCACGTGAAATAGGACTGGCAAAGCACAAGTCAAAATCCAAATTGACCAATGCATTGCGACATTTCTCGGCTTGCCTTATTCCAGTTTCTGTCAGGACAGACAAGTTTGAGCTTCCCTGTTTAAAGCTTATGTACATGTTAGTCTACTCTATAAAGGTCAAATTTCTGAGAAATAAATTCTTGCTACAGAATTATTCACATGATCCCTTTCCAAGTAAAGGGTTGTCTAACTCGACAGGAAAATAAAGTGGGTTTTTTAGCACGACAAAATTAAAAAACCAGCAGGGCTAAATTTAACTAGAAATTTATAACTAGAAACTTTTTATGCGTTTGAGTGACAAATTTTGGAAAATATACTAGCTTTCATGCAGAAAAAAATTCTTTACTGAACAATTTATTTGCATTCAAGAAAGTTATCAGAGCCTACACCATCAAATAATCATGTTGTGTTCTACCTCTTCATCCCTTGTTTCTTATTCAGTCTCCTGTGATGTTAGCTCTTTATTGCCGTCGCTATCGTGCCCAAATTGAACACACTGAAGCTTACACCCTCTAATCGTCAATTACGGAAAACAATTTTTCCTCTACCTGAAAAACTTTAGCTTTGAAGAGTATTAAAGACTTCTTCATGTTCCACCATCGCTCTGATTCTTACTTCCACCTCTGTTGGATCGTCTAAACTTAATTCAGCCCATCCTGAGTGGGTAATGTTCAGCTTTTAATAAGTTTATTGATTGCTTCTCTCTCCAAAGAAGTGTTCATTGATGTGGTCGGGTATTGCGATCTCGCAAGTGTAGCAATCTCCAACAAGCTTTTGGAGCAGCATTACATACTCAAATCTTGTGTTTGGCTATGTAAAAGCGATCCCTAAAGAAGGTGCTAGTCATATTTCTTTTATCATTGGCAAGCAAATTATTTGACGACTGAGATAAAGTTGTTGGTCTTCTATTTCTACTCCTAGATTCAATGATATTGTGTTTAATATCCTTGGTTCTGACTATCATGATATTGTGGTGTCATTAACCTCTTATTCAGAATTTCATAGTATTATGTCTAAGTCATTGAAGCAAACAGACTGCTCATACTCCCAGTGACATTAACCTTTTTATCCCTTCTGTCAACTACAAAGATAATGGTTCTTTCATGTGATTTGCCCGAGATCCTTCTTGATAAGGATGTGGTTGTTGCTCTCAAGGTGGTCATGGTCGGTCCTCTACACCATGATGTGATACCTGCTAGGTGTGAAAGTTCATGGACATAGTCCTTACAATTGCAAGTTTCGGCATTCTACCTCTGACAACTTCAACATGCCTTGTTCTTCATCCACATGCTTATGTTGCTACTAGACCAACTACGCATGCTCTTGCTGCCATGAATCCTCATTTTATATGCTATTGCTCGAAGTCCTAGGATTTTCTATGCTTCTCTTGCCATCCTTCGGTGCCTATACTGATTGGTTGCATGACATAGGCGCTATGCAACATGTAACATTATACGTATGAACTTTGTAATATGCTGAAAGCTATCAGAGGACAGGTAATTTGCAAGTTGGGACAGGTAATGTGTCATATGAAGTTCCAAGGTTGCTGACGGAACCGATGCATTTGGACAAGGCTACCTTAACTACAAAGACTACTCAGAGGGTGCCAATTTACCTTGCCTAGAATGTTCATGGCAGGAGATCATGATGTTGTGATGCTGGACTTTGATGTGAATGCACGTTGGGAGTTTGCAGCAGCGACCTTGGGTCAGCCAATGCAACATACAAACAAGCAAAAGTGCAAGAGGTTGCTGACTAAACGAATGAAGACTTTGTGGAATGTTGGTCAAGCACTTAGCCATGTGTTAGACGGTAAGGAAAACCATGCAGACGTGCACATGATGACCAAAAGTTTTGAGTGGGCATGGGCGGACAGGCAAAGCTCAAACCGTCCAAGAGTTTTAAGTGGGCATGGGTGGTCCAGAAAAGCTCAAGGCCAATATTATGGTCACGTAGGTGCGAACAATTCAAGAGAAGTGCTGCAATAGATCTCTGCTGGCTGATTGGTTAGTTGATGAGATATCTTTCATTGGCATTCCAAGGGTTAGAGGAGAACAATAGATGCAAAGGTCAAGAAGTTACGATGTCATTATGTGATGTCTCATTGTGCTGCAAGAGTTCGCGTATTCATATTTGTATATTCACATGCTTTTCAACTACTTTTTTTTTGTTATGAAGGGAGGTACATAGACCTAATATAAGAAAAAATAATTAACTGAAAATAATTGGGTCACATGTCCACTGAAGATTTGCACCCTTGATACTGAAGAAAATTCAAGGCCCCATTTTAATTATAAATTAATGATGTTATAAAGATTCAAGTGAATAATGATGTTACTTAGTCGTGGAAATTGATTTATGTGGTCAATTAGTTATATACCACAATTAAAGTTTTGACATTTTCCAAGTCTAACATAAATTGTTAGTGGAGGACAACTAATTGACTTAAATTACTTTACTTAATGTAAGTCTAAATCATATGCTAAAATCTTGTTAGAACGGATGAAAATTCAATATCCCTTGTATACGCACCACCACAATTACTAATTTAAGGTAAACTTACTATTTTTACCATTTGATTCTTATCTTTTACTAATTAAAGGTTAAACTAGCCTAAGCCTCTATAAAGGACATTTCATATTATCTTTTGAGAAGAAAACAACCTTAGGAGTAAGCTGAGAGAAGAAAGAGAGCTAGAAAGAAGTTTAAAAACAATCATTGGACGTTAGAACTTGCATTCTATTGATGAATTATGTTGATCACTATCAATCCTATTTAAACAACCACTATATTGATATTCTTGCAACAAATAATAAAAATAAATATGAAAATAAAACATCAAGTATCTTGCTCGCATAGCATAAAATGTAATGACTCATTCAACTAAAATAAAATTTTCAGCCAAATAAGGTTTATTAATAATAGTCTATAAATACTAAAATGATGAATGATCATAAGACACTGAAATTTAAGATTTAATATGCATGGAATCTATCATCAGAATGATGTTTTATCTTAAGAAAGTTCTTTAATGAATATAGATTCTAGGTTGTGAAAAAGTTCTATCACTTGAAACCGGATTGCTCATAGAATATTGAGAAGTAAAATTTTAAAAAATAGATATTAATATATAACAAACCTGAACTCTGCTTTCTTCATTCCAAGTGCTCAAACCATGTCTTACAAGAGTCACCTTTTTCGGGCAAGTGAGAAGTTCATCAGTAAATGCTATTGTAGCACCTTTAAAGTCAAAAGCCCCTCCAGTAACAAGCTCTTGGCTTTCAAGTTGTTCTTCCATAAATACATCATTGACTCTATTTTGGACCTTGGTTATATATTGGCTTCCTGAAAATTATCACAAAGGCAAATACGAAAGATTTGATTGCTATCTAGACATAATAACCAAAATAACAAGTACTAGAAAATAACATATCCCCTCTCTCTCAAAAAAAAAGAAAATAACATATCAAATTTTCTTTAACAAGTTAGCATTAATTTCTCAAAAGTTTGTCTCAAATCATGCAAATTAATAAACAAAAATACAAGATATCTTTTTCTTTTAAATAAAAACTCAAAAATCGTTATACCATCACTCACAATTAGCTTAATTTAAGTGGTTGTCCCCATATAAGTGGTTTATTGTGTGAGCAAAGTTCAAACCAAAATTTGGCTTCACACCCTACTTATATTTTTTCTATGACCACCAAGTTTATTCTCTATATGAAATTATGTACACAAAAATTGGATTCAATATAAGAAATTTCTGGATTGTTGCAACTATAGTTGATTTAGAACTAAAGGAATTGTCTATTTGGAATGCAAGAGGATCCAAAGATAGTTACAAAGTTGGAAAGAAATTTTATTGCAAGAAATATGATCTTAATAATTCAGCAACAAGACTACTATAATTTATGTTCCATAAATTCTGAAATATATTTCGTTTTTAATCAATATTGTAATTTAAGTATAACCTTCAAGTGCATGTGATGGATGGTACTAGTTTCATTAAATTGCTATGTTGGGATCATTAGGTCGTGCAAGTCATAAGCTAATGGAATTTACAAGAGGTATATTAGTTTACTTTGTCTTTTCACTTTGATGTTGCTACTACTGCTGCCTTTTAGACTTCTAATGCTAATGATAAGTGTTCTTGCTCATCGGAATTGCGTGTTATTCTTGACAAAAGAATTGTTGCATTTAAAGCAATCACTGGAAGTTAAGACATTGATGAACATAATGAAAATTTATAATGTCATCAAACCATGTGAAGATAAAGAGTTTTTAAAGAAATATTATCATTCTCCACATGAAGAAACATTGAATGTATGTGGTCTTTACTTTATTATATATATCTTAGCTAATCTTAACACTGTAGTTTAACGCTTAATTGCATTTTTATGTTTGTCAAATACGATCCAAATTTTAATAATGAAGAAATTGAATGTGAAGACGAAGATTTAAAAGTTAACTTCACACACAATTTAATTTACTCTACTAAAATACATGTCAAAGAAAATATCATATTGATGCCGGTGTTGATAATGTAATTAAAGTTATATTTCATGAATAATTTTGTAGTGGGACTAAATTGTAGTTGAAGTCTACCAAACACAAATTGGGATTGAAATTCACACAAAGGACAAGTGTTATGGAATCACATGATCCAAATTTTTGCATGAACATCTTTGATTTGGTTCCTCATGTATAGTTACTCAATGAAGTTGATATTGATGAGAATGAACTATTTGGTAACAACCTCTTATTTCATTTATTATTTAAATTTATTTCTCTTATTTTTGGTATTCGTACTTAATTATTGTAAATTATGCTTATATCTTTAGAGAGATTGTGAGCAATTTTCGAGAGCAGAAAATGGGAAGATTACTATCTTCATGAATGTGGAATTTGTAGATCATGAGTAACCTCAACATGACTTAAAATAATTTAATGGATCATATAACATAGTGTGATGATTTTATATTTTGTAATTTTGCATTTAGGAGGAATAGAATCTTGTCCACTTTTGAGAAGTAAGTTGTACAACCAATTTTGTCATTCTTGGAGGCCAACATGTTATAGTTATTATGCAACTAATATGATGAACAAATGCAAATTTCTTTTCTACATCAAGCTACCTCTGAGACAGTACTCAAATTTCCTTTCAATGCAACTATTCCATTTTTGGACACTTGTCTTCGAGAGTTGTGGAGGTCAATTCTAATAAGTAGTGTGCTGAACAAAATTTTGATTCGCAGCATGCAGATAGACTCAATAAGCCAAGCCGTATGGACCACATTACATGGGGACTATATGGGTTAAAAAGTTGTCCTCCAATTATGGTTTACGGTTAAGACCAAAATTTTGTTTCACATCTTGTTTATGTTTTCCTCGATGACAAGACCTAATTTATTGTCCTATATAAATAATGTACAAAATTTTTGGATTCATTTTTTGTAAGAAGATGTTTTTGGATTGTTGCAACTATAGTTGATTTAGAATTCCAAAAGGAATTGTCATATTTGGAATGCAAGAAGCCTCCAAAGAATTTGCAAAGTTGGAAAGAAACTTTATTGCAAGAAATATGAATCGTCTTGATAATTCAGATACTAGGTAATTATTATCATTTATATTATATCAATTGTAAAATATAATATTTTACTTCTAATCAATATTGTGGTTTAGGTATAACTTTCAAGCGCTTGTGATGGATGGTACCAGTTCTATTAAATTGCTACAATGGGATCGTGAAGTGATGCAAATCACAAGAAATTATACTAAAACTAATGGAATTTAGAAGAGCTATACTACTTAGTTTCTCACTTTTACATTCTCAATTATGTTGGATATTGCTGCTGCTTCTTAGACTTCTTATGCTATTGATGAGTGTTCTCGCACATCAGAATCGCATGTCATTCTTGTGTTTAAAGTAATAATATGAAGTTACAAGATTAATGTGCATAACGAAGTTTATATTGTCATCAAACTTAGAAAAGATAAATCCCTTATAAAGCAATATAGACATTCTTCACATTAAGAAACATTGAATGTATGTGGTTTTTACTTTATTATTTACATCATAACTAATTTTAACATAGTAGCACTCAATTATATTTTATTATTGTCGAATATGATCCAAGTTTCAATAGTGACTGTCACGGGCTTAAACTCTCAAGCCGTGATGGCCTTAGCACCTCTTCCAACACAAGAATGCTAAGCAACCCAAGTCGCAGCGGAACAACTCTTCATTGAGCAGGAACTCTCAAAGAGCAGGATCACTTCTCAGGTTCAAGACAGACTGGAGACTTCAAGGCAGCCACAAGATGAAGTTTTCCACACAAGATCCTTATGCATCTTCACCACAATGCACTCTCAGAAAGGGGTATCCGAATTGGGACTTTTCCTCACTTATTCTGCCTCTTTACATGCCTTTCCATGCGTGCTTTCATGCCTCTTCCATCCCCTTTTCCCTTGGCCGAATTGCCTATATGTAGGCCCAAGGGTGGTGGTTTTCCTTAACCACCAGGGAGTTGTTTCCCCTTGCACCTCTTCCCTTTTGAATTCTGCCCCTTTTGGCAACTTACATCCTGAATTGGCATCTTTTGGCGTTGGCACCCTTTGGCACTTGGAAACCACTCCACAACACTCTTTCAAGGCACCCTTTCGCCAAGTAACTTCTCAGCTTGTCTCTTAGTCAACCAGTCATCTATCACATGCAACCGTCGCGGGTAGTTATCATAACTTCCCCGAAGTAGTTATGGTAATTGCCACTAGGTAGTTACAGTAACCGCTGCATAGGTAGTTATTGTAACAGCCTTCCAGGTAGTTATTATAACCGCCGCATGGGTAGTTATAATAACCGCCACTTTACCCCGAAGGGTTGCCAACACTACGGATTGAGGCGATCTTCGTTGTGCAAGCCGTATAAGTGTTGGACTTCTTGATTTTGGATTCCGAGTGGGAGCGAAGTGTTACAACACTCCCCCCTTCCAAATGGTTGTCGTCTTCGACAACTTCCATGAGTTCCCTCAGACTCATCTTTTAGGAATCCCCAAAAGCATGCGCCTGTTCGCAAGGTTCCCGTCTTGTCGAACTTCTAGGCCTCAAGCCTCTCAAATCCACAGACTTTACACAAGTCTTTCAGGCTACTCCGACCGAACCTATTTGCTGAGAGCCTCACTGATTCTCCCACAAATTGGTTAGTCCATACTCATGACTTCATCCAAATAGTTCCTGTCTATTCTGGATGACCAAGAATGTTTTCTCCTCGAACATTCTTCAAATATCCTATCGGAACCGCCGAAAGATATTTCCCACAGATATTACATCGGTGCGCAAGCAAGCTTTCCATAGTCCCTGCCCCTCGTTGTCTTATCTTTTCTTTAGGTGAGTCTTCTCTCTACCGACCAAGGATATTACCATCTGGGTTATATCCTCACATTCAAAGTCATCGATGCGTTAATGGTTGATCAGGCCATGTCCGCCATTTGGACAACGAAAGTTTTCATCAGGGTCGACTCCCTCGAATGCCAACACATTCTTCAGTCCAAGACCCTTTGTTAAGTAAATTCCTTGGAAGTGTCGACTCGCTTCCCATCTTAACCAAAATTTGGACTAGTACCTCGGTGACTTTCCTATCCACCTTCTCCGCAATTCAGAGGATCATTTTTCATGATCCTACGAATGTGGTATCTCCATCATTCGTCTGACATAATCGACTACCTCTGATGTTTCCCCATCCTTCAGTCCGAAATCATTTGATTGGCCATCGCCCTTGGAAGTATCGTTTCCTTTAGGTGCGCCCAGGAGACTATCTCTCTTTAATCATCCATCCGTTCAAGTTCTAGTGCTGCCCTCACTGTTTTGCTTGAACTACATGATCCTCGCAAATGTGGTATCCCCATCATTTGCCCGACATGGTTGACTCCCTCAGATGGGCCCTCATCCTTCAATCCGACCATTCGGTGGGTCGACTCCCTTCGGGGTAACGCCCGTGGAGGTATGCATCGGAGAAGATCTATAGTGTCTTCCTCCCATCTCACTCGATATTCATCTAGGCCGTTAACTTTTTCTTCTTTTTCCGATCCTGACCGTAGATTTTTTTTTGTTTTGCCGTTAGATCAATTAAAAATACACTTATATTTGTTATATTACAACTTTTAATCTCCGTCGTTGATGCATGTTAAATGATTTAATCCTAGCCATTATAATCATCACTGAATATAGTCTGTAGAATTTACTTGTTGGATCTGATCCTAACCGTAGAGTTGGTTGTTGGATCCATTCTATTTAATATATGCTTTAATCTTGACCGTAGATCCATATATGCATTGATATGGACCTTTATAACTCGTATGTACATCTGAACCAAAGGATCAATAACCTTTATTGAAGTTTTAATCTTAGCCGTAGATCTCATATGCTATATCTGTTTTAATCTGAACCTTTGATGCATATTTTAATTAATCTGAGACGTTATAGCCTTATCTGAATCTGAACCATAGGATTGAAACCTTTTTCGATCTGATTTAATCTTGACCATATGTTTATCTGAAGGCCCATTTATATGTTTTAACTGGTCGGCCCATTTATTTTTTTTGTTGGCCCATTAGGATAATTCTTTTACATTTACTGATTATTTGAGATTAGTTTTAAATTACAAATATTATTGATTATTATTGTTTATTTTCTGATTAATCATTGTTTTATACCTCTGATCATAATTGTTGTTTAGATTACTGTATATATTTTATTCTGGATAAAACGTTAATCATTAGATTTTTTTATTAAGTATTCTAGAAAGTATTATTGTAAAGTTTTCATAATATACTTAGACATATTATTTTTTTGGAAATTATTTTAAATACAATGTTTCTCTGGAAATTATTTATCCAGCATTTAATACTATTTTCATTAAATTTTTGTCGAACAAAATTAATTTTTGAAAATAATTTTGGTATATTATTCTGTTAAAATGATTTTCGGATAAAATTAATTTTTTTAAAATTTTTTTATATTATTCTGTTTAATCATTTTCGAAGAAAATTAATTTCTTAATATAATTTTAATATATTATTCTGTTAAAATTATTTTCAGAGAAAATTTAGTTTTTGAAAATAATTTTAGTATATTATTCTGTTAAAATTATTTTCGGAGAAGAGTATACCTCCGAGAATTTGAGAACTACTGCATTTCAGAGGGTATACGTAGGCAGACTACGATGTTATATATGCCACAATAGAATAATGTGGCAAAGACAGAATACAAATCTAATGAATGCAGTGAGATGTATGTTGTTTTACTCGGGTATGCCAAGCGCTTTTGGGCGAGACATTGATGACCGCGAGTTACATACAAAACAATATTCCCACCAAGTTCGTAGAATCATCACCATATGAGTTGTGGAATGGCAAAAAGCCGGAGATGGGTCATCTCCGAAAGTGGAGATGTAAAGTGCACAGGTTGATTCCTAGTCAGCTCAAGGACAAGTTGAACTTAAGTCCGAAAACGTGCAGATTTATTAGATACAATGAACAATCCAAAGGGTACAGATTCTTCCATCAGGAAAAAAACCTCATAAAGAGTCATGATACTACCCTTATTGAGAATGAAAATGAGTAGGTCCGAGAGAATGATCCCATCATGATTCTAGGAGATGATGGAGACAACTCAGGAGATCCACTATACAGCGGGAGTTGATGTTCCACAAAATTAGATACTCTTGGATGAAGTGAACGTATTTCCACAAGTATAACCAGCACCAAGCGCCCACGGTGAACACCCGCACATTTGAATGATTATATATTATACTAGTGTGAAGCGTCGTGTTACTCCATTGATATTGAAATAGAGGATAGTACAAATCTTATTACGTTTAAAGAAGGAATGCCTTTTAGTGAATCAGAGTTATGGGCGAACACCATGAGAGCAAAATTGGACTCGATTCACAAGAATAGAGTGTGAGCATTATGTGATTTCTCGGAAGGCAATCTATTGGGTGCAAATGGGTATTCAAAAGAAAGTAAGTGAGATTGATGGTCAAGGGTTATACTCACAAGTTGGGATAGATTTTCAGGAGACTTATTCTCCAATGACTAAGTTTACATCGGTAAGGATGATCTTAGCGATAATGACATATATAGATTTGGAGTTGTTCCAAATGGAAGTCAAGATAGCATTCTTGAATGAAGACCTATCAGCAGAGGTATATATGAATGCAGATTGAAGAGTTTCAGGTGAAAGGTAAAGAGAATAAAGTGTATAAGCTTCAAAAATCATTGTATGACTTAAATTAATCGTCTAAAAAATGGTACTTGAAGTTCCATGAGACGATAATCCACTTTGGTTTTAGGATGAACAAATTGGATCATTGTGTCTACATCAAGAAGAGTGAGCAATTTTATGATATTGTCACCATATATAGATGACATATTGCTTGCCAAAAATGATGTAGAGTTGCTCAACGAGATCAACGATAAATTGAGCAAGCAATTTTAAATGCATGAGTGAGGCCTCCTATATACTAGGTATTCAAATCAGTCATGATAGAAACTCAAGAACCTTGAGTTAAGTCAGGAACAATACAATAACAAGGTAATGAGGTTCGGGATGCAGAATAGCAGTCTTGCACCGACACCATTAGTGATTAAGAAAAGATTGAGTAAAAGTCAATGTCTTAATGAAGGACAATAACCTTTGGGTGAAGCTTATGCAGAAGTAGTAGGTAGTCTAATATATGCGATGCTTTGTACGATGCTTGATTTAGCTTACGCGGTAACCTTGGTTAGCAGATTTCAAAGTAATTCCATGAAGGCCCATTAGGAGGCCATTAAAAGGATATTGCGATATCTGAAGGGCACGATATAATTGAGATTGACATACCAGGTTGATACACTCGAGGCACTAGGTATTCGGATGCGAATTTCAGCGTGATATAGACGACCGTCAATCCACATCACATCATTTGTTCCTTTTGGGTGGTGCAGCGTTTCTTGGGACAACAAGAACAATGATGTGTGGCTAGACATACATAGGAGGCTGAGTATATTGCTTATAGTACACCAGTCACCCATAGTGTTTGGCTTAGGCGTTTTTTTAGAACTAGGACTTTATCTAATCAAGCTACAATAAGTTTGATACATAGTAGAGCCAATAGTTCAAAAGGAAAGCACATTAAGATTGCTTATAGTACATGAAGAAACCCTTCCTCCTCCATCTCTCTTTCAATCATGAGGTCATGTAAGTCATAAGAAAGTATACTAAAACTAATGAAATTTTAAATAGGTATATTATTTTGCTTTTTTTCACTTTTATGTTCTTAAATATGTTTGATACTAACATTGCTTGGACCTCTTAGCTATTAATGGTTGCTCCTACCCGTCGCAATTGTGTGTCATTCTTGAAAAAGTTGTGTTTGAAGTTACAACACTAATGTTCATAATGAAGTTTATATTGTAATCAAGTTAGCTTAGATAAATAACTTTAAAGCAATATAGTAATTCTCCACAAGAAGAAACATTGAATGTATGTGGTTTTTATTTTATTATTTATGTCTTAATTAATTTTAACATTGTGATGCTTAATTAAAAAAATGTTTGTCCAAATTTTAGTAATGAAGAAATGGCATGTTAAGTAGAAGATATGAAGGTTAACATGACACTAAATTTGATTTACTCTACTAAGAGGCATGTTGAAAAAAATGTTAGATCAATACCAATGTTGATGAAATATAATAGTATTTAATGAAGAATTTGGTAGTGAGACTAAGCAATTTGTTGTTGAAGTTAACCAAACAAAATTTGAGATTGACTTTGACACAAAGCATGTGTTGTGGAATCACATAATCCAAATTTTTGCATGAATATATTTGATATGTTTCCTTATGTACAATTAATCAATGAAATTGATGTTGATGAGAATGAACTATTCGATAATAACTTCTTTATTGATTTATTATTTTAATTTATTTATCATATTTTTTTGTGTCCAACTTAAATCGTTGTAATATGCATATGTTATTAAAGAGATTATGAGTCGTAGTGAAGTTCAAGAGCCGAATGGATAACAAGATTATGGGCCTCTTTGGATTAGCTTATAAATAGTTTAAAACTATTTATAAGTTGATTTTAAAATATCTCCATGTTTGCTAAATAAAAAATTATATTTATAAGTTGATAAGGTAACGACTTATAAGTTGAAAAGAATAAGTAGTCTCCCCCCTGCTTATTTTTAAAATTGTTGACTTATTTTTTTAACCAACTATATTACTCTTTTATCCATATTCTTTTAATATTATTGTCATATAATTTCAAGCACATCTTAGTCAATATTTGTTTTAACAAACTTTACAACTACTTATTGATATTATCAGCAATTTTATTCAAATATTTAACTACTTATATTTTAAAATAAGTTTCAGCACTTAAAATATTTATCACCATTGGTGCTTATCAAGTATTTTTTATCAGCTAAGCTAAACATGCCCTATATCTTCATGAATGTAGAATTTGAACATCATCAATAATGTCAAAAAATGACTGAAATACTTTAATGAATAACATAAGATAGTGTGATGATTTTATATTTTGTAATTTTGCATCGAGGAGTAATACAATCCCTGCCACTTTTTGAGAAGTAATTTATAGATCAAACTTGGTCACTATTGAATAAATTAGTTGGCAAATATGTTATAGTTGTTATGCAACTAATATAATGGACAAATGTAAAATGTTGTTTTACATGAAACTACCTCTAATAGGATAACTCAAATTTCATAACATTCCATTTCATTGGTGAGTTGTTTCAGAAGTTGTGGAAGTCAATTCTAGGAGGTTAAGCAAGATGCTGGCATAAATTTTGATTCGCATCATGGGAGTAGACTCACAAACCCATGAATGGACCACATCCGATAGGGATCATATTGCTCAAAAAATTGTCCTCACATAAGTGGTTTTTGTGTCAACATGATTATGACCAAAATTTTGCTGCACACCTTATTTGTACTTTTTTCCAATAACACACTCATTCTCTACATAGAATTATTTGCACAAATTTTGGATTCATTTTTTATATGAAGAAATCTAATTAAAATTTTCATGTGAAATTAAACAATTATGACATTATTCTGTTCATGACATTATATGAACTTTATGAGAAGAATTTAAATTTCTTTGTGAGAAGAAATATGTGCATATGACTTATGCTACAAAGTCATTTTTTATGTAACAACAAAATTTTCACATGATATGACTTATATTTGTGATATGTACAAAGTTTTAAATTGATTAACATAGTATGCATGATTTTATGAATTATTTGTTTTGTAACTAGAATTATGTGACATTTTTTTTTAATTATGCAACATATATGCCAATAATTTTTCATTTTATGTAAATGAAAAATGTGATTATTGATATTTTGATTAATGTGACAAAACAACATTTTTTTTATATGCAAATGAATGTGCATATTATTTGTGTGCCTAATACATTCATATGTTGCAACCTGTGACATTGTTATTTTTGTATGCATAAATATTTGTGAGTTATGAATGTTACATGTTTCAGAAAACTTAGGATAAACAATTATGCATTTGCCTAGGTTTGAAATCAATAGTGAAACATAAGTAGTCCAAATAGGATTAAGGCACTTGGACATATGATTGTCACAATAGTTTTTTTGTTGAGTGGTGCATAATGTGTGCATGTCTATGCAAGTTTTGTAAAGAGATTGTTAGTGGAAAATTTAGTACTCTCTTTCTCTAAACTTACCTAGTAACAGTCTCCAAAATTATGTTATCACATCATAACATTAAGTGATTTTGGATGTTTATTTTCCAGAACTATTAGTATAGTACCTTGGCGCAACAAATTACTTTTAATGAATGATAATTATTTCTTTGAATAGTAGGAGATGAGTGGGAGCATTACGACCATCTCGATGTCACTGCCTTAAAAATATTATTATTCACTATTTATGAAGATATGCGACAAGAAGACATGCAAAACTAATCCATTTCCTTTGTATGTATTTGTTTTTTACCCTAAAGTATGGCACCAAAACTAAAGTTTTGAATGTTGACCAAGATAAGGGGAACATGTCAAAAGGTAGTACACGATATATGATGGCTTCGAAGAGGCATAATCATTACCATGATAGTCTTAATGGTCACACAACAAGATTCTCCAAAAAAGATGTCTTTTGCATCAATTTTGTTCATATCAAATGTGTCTCACACATACTATGTGGCAACACTTCTATGTGATGACAAAAATGAAGACTACGCTGGAGAATCTTGGTTATGAATTTAGTGATGATCAAACGGTAATGATTTTGTACTACTCGCTTTCATCGTATACGAAGCATGTGCGCGAGGTTTTGATGTTTAATGACGATCAATACATTTGCTAGAGCTATCATCTTTCTGAAATGTGTTTCACACATGAATATGAAAAATGATAGTATCACAAAATCGTACAAAAGACCAGAATCCACCAAGATAGATGTTGACACTAAAAAGGGATCACGCCACTCAAATCAACTTGGGAAACGTGGTGGCAAAATTCAGAAATGCATAGCAAAATGCTACACATGTGGCGACTGCGTTAATTTCGCTCGTGATTGCACTAAGATGAAAAAAGATATATGATGATCGTATGCATTTCTTGCTTTTGACTGAATTCATGTTTTCAAATGTTGAAACTCATTGAGTGCAGGTTCTGGAACAATTGATCATGCTGCCTTAGAATGATGAGTTCTTTATAGAATTTTGTCAATGAAGTCCAAGGACGAGTGAGAGCTAAAATGATCATGACTTGCAAATTACTTCTTTTTGCAATAGATAATTTTTTTTGTATTTCAATGTCCTTTCAGATGGATTGTATATAATGTCTACGTTTATTTTAGATGATTGGACTATTGTATTAACTTTTATTTAGTCCTTATGTGACAATTTTCTATAAAAATGATTTTTTAAGTCTTGATAACTTTGTGTTTTCAAGTTATTTATGTGTCACATAAATGTAAATATCAAATATTTTGACATGTTAGTTTATGACTTTTTGAGGCAATACAAAAATAGACTAACTAGAGAAATATAAACATATTTTCTCACTAATTTTTGCCTATTGTTGAAAATGTCTAACTAACAAGAAAGAATGAAAATAATTTTTGAATGGAAAATTAAGATAATGCATTTATGTTTTAATGGATGTGTGAGTCATCTGATGGTTTCTTTTCATCACATACATTGTGCTTTTATAAAATCATACATATGATTTTGCTAAGTTCAATATATGAATTATATGAATTTAAATTGAATCAATCTTGATCGCAAAATTACTGCCTTGCTGAACATATTATGATCGAAAATTAATGGGCAGTTGCATGTCATACATGTACACATGCAGTTATAAAACTGCACTTGTAAACAACTGCTTATGAGCAGTTTATGCATGCGGTTAATTGCAAAGCCATTACTTCTATATAATAGTGCAAGTGGTCTTTGGTTTAACGTGTGAAAGTGTGTGATAAGCGCCGAGAGGCTGCCGCAGTTCCACCGTGATTCCGACGACGTCCGGGTACTTTGGATTGTGATACTGTGACGGCATTCCACTTGGTGATTACAGTCCCGACGACGAGTCCGAAACAACGTAGAAAAGCCTTCACTGATTCTATTCTTCCGTTGCGAGGTATGCCTAAATACCTATTTTGATTATACCAAAACCTTCAAGGATTGTTCTCGTTATAGTTTTTTGGACTGTGTAATTTTTTTATTTAAAATTTTCCATTATCATTTATGATTGGCTTGCGCAAAAACAAAATGATACATTTATGATAAGACATGCTATACACGTCCAAATGAACTCATGTTTGTGTCATACATATTTCTTTTGTTAGTTTTATGTTAGCGAACTACTCATGCCTCAAGTCAGAGATATGTAGTTGCACTTGAAAACTGCACAATTTATTTAATTTGCATGGCTATATTTAAAAAAAAGGGGTCATGAATGTTAGAACTGTTATGTAGCGTGGACATGTACATGTGTAGGAGTCATAACTGCATGCATATTTTGTGGTCGGCAACCGCCCATTAAGAACTCATCTTTTTGTGGTTACACAGGAAAGTAAGGGGGTTGACTATACATGCATTAACCGTCCAACTATGCTTATAAAAAAAATTAACACACGTATATGTGTACATGAGAATGTTCCTTTGCGTTACATGTTCTTTTTTTTTCACTAAAGCCAAGACTCCATGCATTGGAGTGTGGGTGCGGTTACATAAACATGACTCCATGTGTGCACATGGGCAAGTGACACACACATCACAAAGAAGTAGATACATGTCCTCATGCATATTTTTTTTGGAGTCTTGTGTGCTTTTGTGCATGTCACTAGATGTAGGCGTGCCATGCAACAAAGCACTTATTGTTATTATATGCAAAGGCCAAGCACATGTATGCTGCAACAAGACACTGATTGTGTAGATTAATAAAAAAAAATGCTGCATGATGTGTTACGTGAAGTTGCACATACCACTTCAAAAATATTTAGAGTCAGTATCTTTGGTTGCCACTGTTGGGCGCTCATCCATCCTACGTGACTGACTGTCGTGGCTTGAATGATCAAATTTCAGCGGAAACATCTTGAGTTGTTTTTAAACCTTGTCTTAAATAATTTTTGTAAGTGTCAACTTCTTTCTGTTAAGCAATATATTTTCTGTTTATTTAAATTAAAATTCTCATGGCTTTCATTTTTGTTACTGCAAAGAGTTGTGTACATAATTTTTTTTCTTGTATTTCTTTTTTTTTGTCGGTTAGCTTACTAAATTTATGTGTTTAACTAGTAATTGCAATTAAGTTCACAACCATGACATATTGGCATGTTATAAATACTAGATAAACTCCAACAGGGAAGCGATGCCCACATGTTCTTTAATTGGGGTGAGGAAAGCTTATGAACCAAGTGTGAAAGGTTAAAATTTTTTCAAAATATTTTCTTTTGAGAATCCTTCAGATCAATCATTGGCGTTGCATTAAAAAAATTGCCTTTTGAATGATATTTCAAATATAAGAGATCTTTGTCTCTCATTTTGTGGGTAAATTGTGAATCATTAGTTTCATCATTTCTAAATATAAATATATGATCAAAATAACATAATTTTATATTTTGGTATAAGTCAATATAGCATAATAATTTTATTTTTTCTCTAGGAATAATCGATAATGAATATATCGATACATGCTTGAATATAAATTTATGATAAAGATCCATCAGTCTCAATTTGTTACTTTGACCTATACTTCTTGTTATCATAGCAATTTTTTATAATGCTAAATAATTAACTTTATTTTGTCTAGAATTACTGGAGCACGATAGACAAAAACTACATTTATCCAAATCATCCATTATAAAATTTGAGGTATGCCTGATTTATTAATTTGATTTTTTTTTGAATGTTTTATTTAATTGCATATATTTTTTGCTTATAGATGAAAAACTCTACGATAGATGCTTTTTTTTCCAATATGTGCTAAGTCGCTCCCTCGTGACCTCCTGCTCCGCAGGAATCAGTGCGCGCCGCCGCTCCTCCCTCCCCTTCCCACCACCGCATCTCTCTCCTTCCCCCTTCCCCTTCCCCTTCTCTCGTGACCTCTCGCCACCGGAACCAGCGCGCCACCGCCAACCCCTCCCTCCTCCTTCTCCTTCCCCCCACCACACCCCCCTCCCCACGCACCTTCTCCTTCACCTCAGCACACTACCCCCTCCCCTCATCCTCCAAGCTCGCAGGCTCGCCTACACAGGCGAGTTAGGGACCCCCGCCGGAGGGTGTACGTCGACGGCGCCTACAGCTTGCCGCGATAGGTGACGAGAAACTCTCCGCTCCCTACCCCACGCTGTCTGGCACCGCCGCCGCGGACGCTCCTCAGGCCGGTCATGAAGAGACACCTACGCCAGCTGGGTAATGGCTGGCAGACCTTCACCAAAACTCGTCGACGGCACAAGATGCACACCATCCTCTGCTTCAAATGCCGCAAGCGAGGTCACGTCGCCAGGGACTGCTCAGCGCCGGTGAAATGTCTCAGATGCGGGCAGGATGGTCACCGCCAAGCTGAGTGCTTGCGCCCTGACCCCACGCCGAACGTGGTCAGCCACAAGAAGATGACTACGCCAACAGTGGCAGCTGCCA
>LTAE01005283.1:0-20597 GCA_001647135.1 Pontederia paniculata
AGTGATGGAGAATAGTTCTTTTGTTAATGTATACACGTCATGGATGAACTTGTATGATCTTGTTAGTAATTTTTTTTAATATATGCTCTCATGTTGTCTAAACTTGATAGTATTTTTTTAATAAGTTTATTCCTATATATTAGCAGTTTGCTATCATGTGCTATATATCAAGTTTTATTATATATTAGATTAGGAGAATATGATTGTGTTGTTATCTGATTTTTTTATAAGTTTATTCTTGACATTCGTTTGTATGATTTCCATGTCTATTTAATGCTTTAAATTTATTATTTTAGACATAGATGTTTCTATCCTGGGGTGAATATCAAGTTATGAGACTTCTTTTTTTTATCTCTGTTATATGAAGAGTTCTTTGATAGTCAGTTGCTGTAAATGTACTTCTGATAGTTCTAGATGAGGTAATCTTCCTATCTGTAAATGTACTTCTGTTATATAAAGAATTCCTTGATTTTTGTTGTAGTGATACTTTAATCATGTTTTATTATGTGATATGATTAGCGTATATTTTCTGTATTGTTACAACCCCATCAAGAGGGCATCACATTCAATAATTTGAAAGTTGAAGGATTGCCTCGTTCAAAACATACTATTGTCATTCTAGTTTAATTAACAACTGTAAAATTTTTCGCAACTAATACAAAAAGATGGAATAGTATTTTTTTAGAGCAGCAATAGATATACCCAAAATAAAATATAGAGACTATATTGAGATAAGTGGTATAGTTGGAAGAAAATTAAGAAACTTAGTAATTATATTTTGCGATCGACCAGTATATATTTATAAATGTGAGATTAATCAATCAAGAAAAAATATTAATCATTTAAGTAAAAGACAAACAATTATTTGAGGCAAATTAAACTGTCCATCATTTTTATTCAAAGAATGATTCGACCATCTGGGATACGATTTAACTTGTTCTTTTATCTTGTAATTAAGATAAATTAATCGTGTCCATCCCATTAGATTAGTGATCTAAATAGTTTATAGTACATAAAGTGATAGTTAATTTTTTAAATATTACCATCATTTGATATGATTTCATCAAATTCAATTATTATTATTACTATTAAATCAATTGGGCGATAAAAATAATACACTATATGAGTATAATTATATATATGGTCATTATATATGCGCTCATTTCTCTCTTATCATTATTGTAAAAGGAAACAACAAAAAAGAAATTGTAGTCAGCTAGTTGGGCTATAATTTATAGATTATTTGTTGGAATAGTCGTGCGAAGAACTTATAATTCAATCATGACATAACCAACTCTTTTGTACTTGCCTGTGTATTTGCTACATACATGTATACATGTATGACATTATTGATGACATATGGATGGAGATTTGACCATTGCCATATCAATTTCTTATTAGTTTTTTTTTTTTCGGTACCCGCTCGGGGCCTCCGGTATCCGGGGCTACTAGCACCCGACTAATCCGGAGTCGAGGAGAAGAGCAGAAATGGTATCCCTCTGGCCAAATGGTGACTCCGGGGCTTGAACTCGGGGCTACTAGCTCCCGGTCCCTCAACCCGGGACACACCCCTGCTACCAGGTGTGCCAACCGAACTTGGTTATTTCTTATTAGTTAAATACCTGTGAGAATTGATGTACGTAACTAATTAATTATTTTACCGGCAATTCATAAAGCACATATCTATATATCTATATATATGCATGGATGAATCTGCTCCGTATTCAATCCCTACTTTCCTCTGCTCTCTTCCCCTCTTGGTCTTCGTCGCAGGTCGAAGATGTTCGTGTTCATTCTTCGCGGCGGTACCTTGCTGCTGACGTTCGTCTCCGTCTTCATGATGGCATTTGCCACACAACACCTCAAGATCACCTGCACCGCTGCCTTTATGTAAGAGCTCTCTCTCTCTCTCTCTCTCTCTCTCTCTCTCTCTCTCTGGCCGTGGAACTTTACCGGCCTCAGCAACGTGTTTTATTGTGGGTTCATCATCTAAGAACGCATGAGGAAAATTGATCATTTAAGAGACGTATAGCATGAGCAAATGGATCATAAGTACTTCAATATAGACGTATAGCATGTAGAGCTTAATTTAGAGAAAGTTAGACTGTGATTTCATTAATTAGCACAAATATCATCAAACTTTATTATGTTACATGCATTGTCTAAGAAATAATGCGGCTATGACAGCTTAAATATTGATTTCATATATTTCCGAAAGCGAACCACTATTTTCTTTTTGGAATATAAAGGAGCAAATGTAATTTGTTTTTGCCACTATGATATTACATTCGGTAATTAGAATCTAACGGTTTAAACTTACTACAAGAGTTGGTAATAAAAGCTCTCTATTCTGAATTACCGATGACATCATAGTCGTATATCTTTTACCTTATGAGTTCATTTTATCTCAGGGATACCCGAGCACAAACTTCTAAACTAAAACTTTAATATTATAAAGTTTTTGTGTAGCGCATATGAAAAAAAATGATTTCTTTCGTTCGCAGTAAAGAATAGATAGAAGTCTATATTTTAAGACCACTCTACAGCAAATATATATATATATATGTATATATATATATAGACACACACCCGCACCTACTCTCTTGACAAATATACTTCCCAAAATTCAATTATGCATTCTGACCTTAATTTTCATAAGTGTTCCAAGCACTACGCATGCATTCCGATTTTAAAATATTCAACACTTGAACCAGTTGCACGTAATTAACTGCAATACAAAGTCGCAAATTGATCAAGAATCTAGTTTTTTAAGTCTAAGCCTACGCATGCGTACACCAAATCTTGTCCACTTTGTTAGAAATCTATTGATTAATTTGTAAGAAACCAGTCGGTCACCCACCAAACAAATCTGTTCTAGATAAACTCGACAAGTTGCATGCAACAGCACTTTGTTATGGCCATTTGCATATAGCCAATTATTATTGAAAATAATTATTCACCTAAGGGAGACCTAAAGCTTGCATGCTCATCTTCAACTCTAAAATTGAGACCCTTTTGGTCGATCGAGCATGGATATATATGAAGTATAAAAAGTTAACGCATCTCAATTATTTTTGCTTGTTGTTGGCATGCTGCAGATACTTCTTAGCATCGAATGGGCTGGTTTTTGTGTATTCGCTGATAGCAATTGTGGCCAGAGCAAAATATTCTGACTCAAACTTGTTGGTGCCGATGGTGGACGTGATCGTGATAGCAGTGCTGCTCACCAGCTTCGGCGCAGCGTGCGCGGTTATATATTCCATCAGCATCTTCGCTTTGCTCGTCAGCATCGCAATCGCCATGACGCTGCTCTCCTCCGTTGCTTATCTCCTTCTCTTTGCCCTTGGTGTCATCGCAATCCACGAATCCGATACCATGTGCTGTTAAATAGCTAATATTTTTTTTATTGTTTCTCTAATTTACTATAGCTATAAGTACAAATACATCTTTAATTTCATCAATGATAAATTTATGTCTTATTCTAGATTTGCCCAACTACCTACAAAGTTTGGCCTTCTCCCATATATAAAACTTGGCTTAGATCATTAATTGAAATGGTACGTTTGTGTAGCTGTCGGCTTCGGGTCGGAACAAGTTCAGTTGCACAAAAAAGAATCATCAAATTATTAGGTATGCCAACTTTTGATCCATGATTATTATTAGCAAGTTGAACCTCAATAATAAGAGACTTATCATTAACGTTTCCACCTTGAATCGAATTACTTAAAAAAGAAAAAAAAATTTAGTGTTATTTTATATAAACTGGGGTGAGTCTATGAATAAAGAAAAAACTCTTTAAGTTTTGCCAACAATATTATATGGCTACAACGGAGGCCTTCAAATAGTAGCGGATTACGTTTTGGTGACAAAAAAAGAAGCATTCTTATTAAAAGATAAAAAAGTAAGGCTTACTAATCATCAACATAGTTGGTTAAATAAATTATGTCCCAAAGTTAAAAATTAATCAATTTTGTTACTTGTCAATTTGTTGAGGATTCATTTCTTCACTTCACTTCAAGTTTAAATACTGAATTAATCAAGTGTTAATAAATTTTGATATTATGGATAAAAGTCTAAAAAAACATAACTTGCCATTTCTTAACTAAATTACACATGAGTAACTTTCTCTACAGCAAGATTGACGATTATAAAACAAAAATATTATATTAATGTAACGCCTTCAAAAACATATTCTACCATACGGAAGATTGATCTTTTAGGGTGTTACCACCAAGGGTGAAATATATAATTTATAATATTAAAATGTTGCTCTTATTCTGGTGGTTTGTGCACACATAGTAGAGTGTTGCGGACAGGGTTCCGAAACCCACTGTCGTCACATTGTAAAACGAATAATCTATGACAAAAATGTATTAAATTGTATTTTTCATATAAAATTCTTAATGTAATTTTATGAATTTATATACTTATATCATTTTTCTGCTCAATAATTTTAAATTATTATTTTATAAATTCTCTTTGATCATGTAATACTAAATTCTATTAATTATCCGGCATTTACTTTATATCTTTTTACATTATATTTGATCTACTTTTCTTGATTTCTTTATCTTAATATGTTATTTTATTTAATGTAACAAACTAATAATTTATTATGAATGATTAAACATTTTTATAATACTATTTTTTTTATTTGTTCAATTCAAATGCTATGAAATAAGAATATATCTAGTTTTTGGGGTACATGTAGATGATGTATATTCTATTTTCATGTTCCATATATTTAATTTTTCAACCAAACAATTTTAGAAAAAAATTATATTTATTAATAACATATTTAATTTTATATTTTTATTATTATCATTACTCCTTTTTTTGAGGTTAACCTTAAATTTGGTATTTTCTCTTATTTTAAAAAATTATTTGATTATAGAAATCATCGTGGGATGAAACTACATGAAATATTTAATAATCAAGGATTGAACCCACTCATATTTTTTTTTTCGGCTTTGCCACTGGTTACTATGTCTATATGTTGTTCTGATTATGAGGTTGACAATTTGATTGGTCAATGAAAATATAGAGTAATACAAAAAAATCAAAATATAATTTTTTTCATAAACATAAAAGTCTTAAATAATGTAAAAAATTTCAATGTCTCATAGAATATTAAATCATGATTAGACATAAATCATAAAGTCTTACAACTCACTAAGAAATAAATAAATTGAGACACCTAACTAAGCATCATAATCATGTGCAACCTTCATTCATCACGAGTATCAATCATCACACATGCCACTAGCAATGATAGTTTTGTATATTAACTACTTATAAAATCCTATACAAGGCAGAAAATTTTTTAGTGAGTTATAAAGCCTAATATGTAAGGCAACAAATATCATATTAAATTCATGATTCATAAAGCATGAAATAAGATAAGTTTGTTCAAGATGAAATCAAAACCAGTACATCATCAATCTTATATACCATGCAATGTGTTGTCTCATGCATTATCAATATCCTAACCTTAGTATTTTTCGTTCAATACTCTTTTTTCAATGTGTTTCTTTCTTACTATGCAATACTCTGATTTTAATGGTTTTATTCAATACAATACTCTAATTCAATATAATTCTTTGATTAAATATAATACTTTGATTACAATATAATTAGAGCTTTTATCTTTGACTTATATCATTAGTGATTTCGAGGTGACTTTACAATGATTTTGAGATGACACGCATGAGCTTATAGGAGGTTCGTCTATAAAATAGGTTAGTTGTGGTGCACAAATCATGATAGGCGGCTATGAAGGGTAGTGTGCTCGAGAATTCTCTTTATTCCATGAAGGAGAGTAAGCCATACAATAGGAACTAAGTAGTTTTGCAACTATGCTACTAAGCCCTAACAATGTGATGATATAATTTTGTCTCTCAATGATACAATACAAGGCGATCTCAACTTTCGTTTAGTAATTTTTACCCAATAATGGTCCTTATCCCAACACAGGGTTTTAAGAACAATTCATCATCTAAGGTTCATATGAATATAAGGAAAAATATGTTAATATATACCTCACCAACATGGGTCATATCAGAGTTGAACATAGACCGTTTTTAGGAGTATATCCTACAATGGTCTATGATGTTGTGTGCCTCTTATCGATGCAGGTCGTGTTAGGGTCTAACGTTGACCATGTAATTTCACTTCATAAATAAAACATAAGGCATGGGTGATGTAGATCGTGCTCTAACATCTTATCAACTAATCAAACAATATTGGGCATGATCTCTGCATATAGGGATGTGGACCGTGTGCGCTATGATCACTTCCCGAGCCTTCCAGTTGGTGGGAGTTCAAGGGTATATCACTATAGATGCAGTCCACGTCTGATGCAAACAAAGACTATGTCTGATCATTCATGATAGCGACCACCTTATCTTCTACTAATCTACACTTCAATTTTCATGTAACAATTTTCATGCAATTATATCCAAACTAAGATAAAAACTAGGGATATAATAGTAGATCAATAAATGTACATAATCTCCTAAACTATTACATTAAACCTAGGGATATAATAGTTTCGGGTAAGAATTTAAACGAGGGAAAATTAAGACAAAACAAGAAGAATGAGATCTTACCTTTTCATTGAGAGAGAGAGAGAATGAGGAATAACACAAAAACTCTTTGACAACGATGGGAAGAAAATAATCATCTTTGAGGAGTTTACCTTGTGCCTAAGTGTTTTTATATGGAAGTCTAAGGTTTCAATTGATTTCAAAGTGGAGTCAAACCCTAATTCTTAAACACAATAGGGGTATGACTCGTAGCCAAACATAGTCCATTTCCGAGTTAACTACGGACCACATTGGGCCATTTGATGGACTCAAATATTATTATAAACTTCTTAAAAAATAAATTTGTTCGCAAATTTAAGATTGAGAAAGATACTTAGCAAAAATGTTTGAAAATTTCTTGCACATCTCTTACTTGACTTCCTATGTAGCCTCGTCACCATGGTGATGACTCTAGGCTACCTTAACCAAAGACACACCTCGTTCTTTTGGTGCTCGGCACGATACTCCAAAATCTCTAAAAGGTACTTTTCGTAAGTCGTCCTCTCTAAGATTCAGCTCATCAAACCTAATCACATTAGCATCATGCGGTTATTTTTTTAGCATCGTCACAGAAAGGCATTGTGCCAAGCCCATAAGAAGGGAGTAGTACTAGTCAACATGATAAATTCTAGCACCTCAAATGGACCTACAAATCGAGGGCTAAATTTTTCCCTCTTGTTGAATCTCATGATTCTTTGATGAGGGAAACCTTCAACATTTCCTTGTACCAAGTATTAAAATTGTGTTCCTCTTCATCATTTGTCTATGTATGTCTTCTGGTGACTCAACATGACTTTCATCCTCCTGCAGATCAAGTCAACATTGCCACCATATTGTTGCACCACTTTAGGGATAACAATTTTCTTTAACATAATTCACTCTAACATGCTAGTGAACCAACATTGCCTTACCTAAAAAAATCCAAAAGGAGGCATGCTAGTGTTGGAGCGGTATTGTTGTGAGTGAACTCGATCATTGGTAGGCGCTCAACCCAACTTCCATGACAGTCATACTCACAAGCTCTGAGCATGTCCTCTAATGTTTGAAAAGTCCTTTCTGACTGTCCATTGTTTTGCGAATGAAGTGTTGTGTTAGTGTTCTTCCAAAGAATTTCGTAAACTCTTTCAAAACCTAGCTATAAATTACGGGTATCTATCTACTACAATAGATATTGGGATGCCATATAGCTTGATGATCTCCTAGATGTACAAATCCATCAAGATCTCTACTAATTACTTCCATTTTCATTAAAACAAAATCATTAGACTTTGTTTGTTTATCGACGATTATCTATATTTCATCATGACCCTTCTATTGGGCCTTGTGACCCATTGAATAATATTTTCACTTTGACTCCATTGTGTACTCTTAATAAAGAAAGTGAACATTCTTACTTTCGGATCAAAGCATCAACAACTGAATTCAACTTATTGGAATGTTAGCCCGTAATGAACTCGTAGTCCTGCAAGAAGTCCATCTCACTAAGAGAAGATGTACTTCAAACTCTTATAATCTATGAAGACCTTAAATGTCTCGCCATATAAATAATAATCCCTCCAAATATTTAAAGCAAAGACCACTATTGTTAGATCCAAGTCATGTATAGAATAATTTACTTCATGGTTCTTTAGTTGCCTCGACTTATATGCCATGACTTTGTGGTGCTACATGAATACACAATTGAGATCTGTGCTACAAGCATCACTATGAACCATATATCCATTACTTCTAGAAATAATGATTAGAATTGGTGTTGTCGTCAATCAAGTCTTCAACTCTTGAAAATTGTGTTCACACTTTTGTAACCAAACAAACTTGGTGTCCTTATTCGTCAAGTTCATAAATGGCGATGCAATTTTTGAAAAAACTTCGATGAATATTCTATAGTAACTTACAAGTCCCAAGAAAATATGAATCTCTACCTCATTCTTCAACGGTGTCCACTTTGAGACTATTTCAATCTTAGTAGGATCCACTAAAATGTCTTGCCTAGATACAATATGCCAAAGGAAAATTATTTCATTCGGCCAAAATTCGCATATGGATATTTTTTTCATATAATGAATTTTGTCGTACAATTTTCAACAGGGCTTTGAGATGTTTTGATATTCTTTTAGGCTCGATAAACAGATTAAGATATCATCAACAAAGACAATAATGAACTAATCTAGGTAGGGTATGAACATCCTATTCTTGAGTTCCATTTACAATGCAGGAGCATTTGTTGGCCAAAATTTCATAACAAGGAATTCCCATACCTCAACTAAAGTCTTTGATATATCTTCTTCGGGAACTCTGGCCTAGTGGTAACCACACCGTAGATTGATCTTTTAGAAGACCCTAACTCTATATAGTTGATCGAATAAATCATTTACATGCGGTAGTGGATACTTATTTTTCTTCATTACCTTGTTAAGCATCTTGTAGTCGATGCACAACCTAATAGAGATGTCCTTCATCCTCAAAAATATGACTAGTGTATCCAAAATTAGATGATTGGTCTTATAAAACATTTTTCAAGGAATTTCTAAATTTTCTTCTTGAGTTTCTTGCATTTTTGTTTATCCCATGAGGTACGGTGCTTTGAAGATTGGTGTTGCTCCTAGAAATAGCTAAATGTGAAAATCAATTCCCTTTTTCTATAGCAATCTTGAGATATCTTCTGAAAAGACATTAGAAAGATTTCGGATGACTTCCAATTGTCGAGGATCCGTAGTGGAGGATTTAGTGCATATGACACAGGCTAGGTATCCTCTGCAATCCATCTTGAGCATTTGTTGTGCTTGGAATGTTGACTAATACATGCTTAATCCAACATATATTTAGGCTTGCATTTATGTTTATTTTAGTTAATTTTATCATGGCATAAAACATTTTATTAGGTTATTTTCTTTTATTTGTATGAAGTCATAAATATGTACCCAAGTTTCATATTTTTGTTGTTTAGGACCATAAGGAAGCAATAACGAAGCTATTGAAGAGAATTACACTCAAAATGAAGTTAAAATCAAGATAGAACAAGATATCTATTAAGCTACCATGGGTTGTAATAGAATTTAATGGGCTATTAGATGGACTTGTAATTGTCCGTGATAGATTTGTAACAGTTCATGACATGAGTAGAATTTGAGTTTTATATGGTCATCACGACCATTAAAGCTGTAACAATTTTGGTGGATCTTATGATTTGTGATATTGATCTTACATGTCGTTAAATGACATTTCACGAGTCAGGATAAAAGTTACGACCTCAACAATTAAGACATATTGAAGATGAATGATGTTATAGTTTATTGTATTAAGTTACGAGTCATAAGTGAAGAGAAACGAAAGTTTTCAAGTTTAAATACCTCGATTCACAGGTTGGCATATTATATCATAGGGTGTGAAAGCGGTCTATCACAGGTCACTACAACCACTTTCCATATAAATCTGATAGTTTCATAGGCCATTAAATTTCATCAAAGATGACAACAACAAGCCCTATTTTATTTTTATCACTCAAACTCTGATCCTTTTAATTAATTTCAATGGAAAAAATACTCTTAACCTTTCCAAACTCTTTGAAGATACAAAACTAAGATAATTAAGAAGATTTGAAAGTGTTTTGAAGGTCTAAAAATTAGCTTGAAAGTCCATTACAAATTTAACTAGAATTATCTTAATTTGACTTCAGAGATATTGAAACCTTCTCAAACCCTATGGAAACTCTTTTGAGTATATATATACATATCCTAAAAGCCAAAATTATTATGCTAGGGCTTGCAACCTATGCACACAAGCCAAGGATGTAGGTGCCCTTGGAAGGATTGCCAAGAATTTTTTTGCGTTGTACATTTGTTACGAAGATTCTCCAGAAGTTCCTCGAGGTCCAGAAGAGTATTTTCTAAGTTCTACTTTATGTTGGGATGGTATTTTCTGTGATCTTTTAAAAAATCTTTCTCATTTGTAATAATTTTAATGTTAAGGCAAACTTGTGAATCTTATGTTAGTTTTCGATATTAGTTTCTTTGACTTTTCATGAACATGAATTTGTGTGATTTTTAATGAACTAGTTGGCTATTAACAGTGTAATTTATAAGTCTGTGTTCTATCTTGTTAGATCTATTAGGCCCCATTTGGTTGGGGAATAAGATCAAGATTAAGGTCTTATTCTCCAAATTTTGACCAAACATCTTTTACTCCATTTTGTATGTCCCACATCATTTATTGTGTGCACAATGACAAAAAGTATAGTAGATTAATTCATCTCAACCCAAGAATAGAATTATTCTCGTTGTATTAAGGTTGTGGCAGTATCCATTGGATTAAAAAAATTTAATCCATGGATAGGACTTGACAACCAAATGGCCCTTGATGACTATTAGATTTCTGGTTTATTGGATTATCCCATTAAGGGTGGTTCAATATATTAGCAACACAACTTTCTACATCCTAAGTTGAACAATTTGAGAGTAGAGCCATTAAGGAGTAGTGTTAGTTTTGCTAGGTTTTAGGATAGTTGGTTTACTCGTTAAAAAAAGTCATGCTATAGGTGTTCTTATCCATTTGAAAATTCAATCATATGCTTTATTGTCTTATTTGATTATTTCATAAGTTAGCATCATTTGTTCCTAATAATTCTTTGCCATCCAAGTCATATACGTCATAAGTTATCAATGTTTATGTTTTAGTTTTACCTTTAATTTTCTAAAACTTAAACTCAATCCAATTCAATGACGTCTCCTATTGACTTCTGAGATTAGATAATTAGTTAGTTTGTTTATTATGGGATCGATAATTCGGTATAGTGTCTTTGATTGTCACTTGGGGGTCGTCGCGAATGTCGATAATTATCTTCTTCTGCTTGCATTATCAATGTATCATGGTATGCCAACCAGTCCATACCTAACATGATGTCATAATCCATCATGACAATAACTGTCAAATCTATTGATTACTCTTTGTCTTTCATTGTCATTGGCACATTAAGGATGTATGTTGTTGCGTGAAGGGATCGCATTGGTGTTGTGATATTCATTTTATATGTCATATCATGTAATGTCATATTCAATGCAGTAGCACAATAAATGGGCATAAATGAGTAAATAGTACTGTGATGGAAAGTCTAACTATAGATAGGGTACCTTTAATGACATCATTATCATTTTGGACTACATTTGCTTCCACATTACGGGATCATCCTCACGCTTTAAAATAACTAAAACATTTTCCAATGTCATTTTATTGCTACTACAAATTGATAACATAAAGTGACAATAGTGCACGAATAAGGCATGGATTCATCATAAACAAGGGACACTATCATACCCTCCTATGGTTTGTTACCACAAACAAGATAATTACAGCTATCAAAGGGCACGCGTAAAGAAAACAAGTTATCAATACTAAATTCGATCATGATAGATGTTGCTATTGCAAAAGATCTTGGAACTTTTAATGACACATGTCTTTTATCATGTAAGTTAATTTGTTTTTTTGGATGAGGATGATGGCCTCTACAATCATGGAGGTGACCACATATAGATCCATGTTGGAAGCAAGTTTTTTGTCTTCAAAGTAACCCAATTAGAGAAAAAAATCAATTCTTAATTATAATTTACATATTTTGATAGCTAAAAATGAACATGATAAATAATAAATCATAGAGGCAAACGAGCGGAAGATGGCCAAAGACATATGTAGGTGGATGAAATGTGGTGGCAGATGATGCACATGACCTACAAATGGTGTATGGCAAGGATTAGAATATGATATCCATAGACAACGAATATTGGTTGGGGATGACAAATGAGGATGAGAATAAAGTTAATTGGGGAACAAAAAGAGAGATTGGAGGAAGTGGTCGATTGATATAAGGGAGAGAAAAGAGTAAGTTGAAATAAGATGAAAGTAAGGTTTTATTAAGCGATGAAGATTATCCAAATTGATATGATTTCGTAAGCTGTCATATTCAGAGGTGACGTGAACTTGGAATTTGCCAAATTCAAAGATGATATTCTCTAGAAGCTACTACAATGATGATGAATGAAGATGTATGAATCTAGAAGTTGTCATATTTGAAGAGAAGTGACGTGTCATGAAATTGGCAATTGCCAAATATGAACCTACTATATCTAAACTTTATGACGCATCCCATTGAAGGGACTCATTACACTTGGACACCTTGGTGCATCAATAATCTGGCGTCTTTACTTCGTCAGCATGGAAAGTCATCTCATCATGTTGACGTGGACAACATCTTCAGTTTGGATTAATTCAGAATTATAATGATAGTCCTTGGTTGTTTTGATACTCTATTTGGGCCTTTAACCCATTAGGCTTTATTTGATTTTTAGTTTCTTGGAGAAGGATCTAGCATTCTCTTATAAATAAGAGGGATAACTCCTGAGTTAGGAATGTTTTGTCATCTTGAATTATGATTACCTAGGAGAGGATATCTTCTTTGTTTCTTATGAACTCCGACTTGGGTTGCAGATAATATCTTATTTTGCAATTCATTTGAATTTCATTTGTTTGATATTGATTCTTATGCACAGGTTTGCATATTGGTTGATATTTTTCATTTTCTTGTTTCGTACTTTCGTGTGATTCCTTCTTGTTTTTCGCTTCTGCTTAATTGTGGTTCGTTAGGATAAGTTCCCTAATGAGGTTTGTATCATTTGATATCAGAGCTTGAGATTTTGGATTTTTTAATATAGTTATCTTTTCTTTTATTGTTCACAAAAAATTAGGTTTTGACAATAATATCAAAATCCTATTTTTTTGTTTTATCAAAATCCGAAAAAAAGAGAGACAAGTTTTCATATTTTGTTTATTGGCTTGATCTGGAAATTTGTGCAAAAATTGAAAAAAAAGAAAAAAAATGACAAGATGAAAAAAAAGAAAAAAGAGAAAAAAAGAGAAGAGAAAAAATTATGCTTGTTCAAGTTTATTTGTGTGTCTACTACCAACCCAAACAGAAAAAAAACTTTTCTCTACTCTCTCAGCCCTCATATAAAAAAACCCTAAAAACATTATTTTCTCTTTCCAAATAAGAATTCCTTTGATTTTTTATTTCTTTCCAAAATTGTTCTTCCCTGAAAAATAAAAATTAGTGTTGAATTTTATTTCCTTCTGATGAAGTAAAATCGTGTGTCGAAAATAAAGGTGGTACCAGGTTTCAGAACGTTAAGGCTTAACAGCTCTGGACCTGGGGGCACCTGGACAGAGATAAACAATCAACAAGTCTTAAAAATTAACCTAAATACACAACTTCAACCACAAGTATACGATTATCTTTGTAGTATTTTAGTGTCGAATCCATATGGAAATTAGAATTTCACAATTCAATATTTCTATTCTACCACGAATCGAAATCAAGGAGAGAAATATTTTGTGCAAAAAATTATATAAAATAGACCTAAAATATGAAAAAGGAAATAAACAAAATATTTTTGGTGTTTTCTAGATTTAAGGTGAGTAAAAATAGAACCAATATGAAAGAAGTCGAATCACCAAATAGGGAAAACAACCGGAACAGTGGAATAACTTTAGAATCCTACTTGCTAATGAACATATGAAGCTCAAATAATGTCGACTTGAAAAATTGAGAAATCAAACCCAGCTATTCTCACAGTCAAGGCTTGAACTTAAATCCCTAGAGGCTTCTCGCATCTCTCTTGATGCTATAGATAACTTCTCTCCAATCAATTCTAGGTATCCATGGGAGCCTCTCGATCTCATTAGACAAAGGGGTTTAGCCTCTGGGTCTCCACCCCATCTTAATATCATGAAATCCACACTTCATATAACTCTACTCCCCTTTCAGATCCTAGTAGAGTCCTTACAACAAATCCTTCCCTCTCGGGACAGGGTTGCTAGAAGATATGGATAGCATTCCAACTATAAAATGACAAAGATAAGGTCTAGCTACTACTTTACCTTGATGGAGAAGGTTTAGCCTCTCGGTCCCAACCTTTCATCGAGGGTAAAAAAACAAATAGCTCAAACATTTGAATTCAATATGTGCAAGGCACCATAAATAGGAACTACATTCCATATATTCCCAAATGGAATGGGTTGAGCCTCTTGGTTCCAACCTCCATGGAAAATATAGTTTGAAGTTCAGAGCATAAAATCAACACATATACAAAGTACATGACACAAGGAAATATTGGAAAGTCGAATGGAAACACAAATGCATTAAAAGATAAGTTCATATAGTACGTAGGTATTCTCAAATCATCACATGTCCAGGCCTAAATTTTTATCCTCTAACAGTCATCACACACATCACAACTAGGATAATACAAGAGGTCATCATTGGAAATTAATACAAGTAAAAATCACCAAGCATAAACCAATGATACTCCCCAAAAACTTTGCACGAAAACCTCCTTCTTCAGCTTTGGTTCTCTTCTTTCCTCAGCAATGGTGGCGGATCCACTGACACCTCCTCTCGGACGCGAAACAAAACCCCTTTTCCTCCTTCATTTTGCCCCTCTTTATCTCTTCCAATCGTTAGATGTCACTTATCCCTTGCATAGCGCTGTCAATATTCCCTGGAAACTGCCAAGGAACCTTCTTCGTTTGGACCACAAAAGCTGGTAAAGGAATCTGCAGAATCTATTTCATGTTTTGTCTTCTAGCAACTTTGGGCAAGGCGTCAGGTGTACCCCCCAGGTCTAGTCTCCGGCACAGGTATGCCCATGTACAATTTTCAGCACAAAGGTCGTGGCTTTGGATAAATTCCTGCAGAAGAAATCAAGCATTAATCATTCAGATCATTACTCAAAAAAATCTTTGGAGTGAAAATATGTATTTATGCCCAAAAAATTTCAAATGGTGCAAAGGTTGTAAAAAGGTGTGGCAATATATGTAAATGATGCATAATTTCATGAAAAGTGTAACCTTTGCGTATAAAAATAGGGAGTGAATTCCCTGTCATCATAATTTCCCAAATTTAAGCTTTTGCTTGTCCTCAAGCAAAGAATTAGAAAAAATAAGAACAAATAAATATCAATTCAAATAAGTCACACTAGGATCCTATAATAACTTACAGAGCCCCAGTCATCATGTGTTTCCTTAGCCAATTAGCCTCCTCCTAGAACCATTGAAACTCAAGTCTAGTACACCACTAAAGATGCAAACTGGATAATCCCTTCCCACAACCTTCTCTCTAGACTCACAATCCTTGATGAGAAGTAGGAACGATGTCGATTTAATCACAAGCAAAAATGGGTTACTAACCCTTCTTCCATTTTTTTTTCGCATTGGGTTACTAACCCAATTTTTTTTTAAAGTAGGGTTAATAACCCTTTTCTTTTTCTTTCTTTATTTTTTTTCTTTTTGAACTGGGTTACTAACCTTTTTTTGTCTCTTTTTTTTTCAAACGGGGTTACTAACTTTTTTTGTGGAAGAATATATACATATGCTGCTTGAGAATAAACCAACAAAGTATGCGAGGATTGTACAAGACTAGATAGTAGCATGAACAGGGTGTCATCACAGCTAGCATGAGCTTTGTTTCTACTTGGGGGCAATTATGTTTTCTGATTTCATCTATTTTAGGAATGGCCGAGGGTTGTAACAAATTAGGGTGAGAGTGCAAAGCTACTAAGATTACATAATGCCTTCTAACCCTAACTTGAGTGAGCAGGAATGTATATGACAAGATCATAATATGATTGGAAGAAAAGGCATATGAGAGTGTTTTCATGCTGCAAAAGGGGGTGATTTCAAAATTTTTAAACATATTTAATTTATAGATTTAAACAAAAAGTATGCATGGTAACTCAAATAAGTTGGAGGTTGAGAAAAGTGGAAATACCATTGGCTCCCTCAAACTTAAATTCAACATTGTCCTTAGTGTTGATCTAAGTGAGGGAGAGAAACATGTTAAGGCTTTGAAGGTGGGGAGTTGGGTCCAGCTGGAGTGGCTCGCAACTTTTCTGCAATCGATTGGAGAAGATCTTTGAGTTGTTTGTTCTCCTTCCTCAGCCTGATGTTGTGACCCAGTATGGTGGAGAGCAATGTGTTCTGCTTGGCCATCTACAAGGCATACATGTTAGGGGTAGGGATGGCGTCAGCTACCTTTGTGGTGGGGGTAGCTTGAGTGGCAGCTTCTTTTGGGGGTTGAGGTAGCTTGAGGCTCAGCAGGAATGGAGGTGGGGGTAGCCTTGGCTGGAATGGTCTTCTTCTGCTTGTTGGTGGATGCAGTTGTTGTAGAGATGGGGGCAGCTGGGGGTGTCTTCTTCTTCTTGCTAGTTGTAGGGGGGTCAGGGCTATGGGGACGTTTATTGCTTTTCACTTTTGATAATAGTTTGAGTCCAAAAGCAGTTGCAGCACAAGCTGGTGAGATGGGGTCAGCTACATGTGTCTCCTCTAACAACCAGTTTTCCTTTTTGGTAACTATTGTACAGGCAGGGTCAGGTAGCTAGATGTCGTGATAGAGATCGATGGGGTTGAGCAAATAGTATACACCCTGACGGCATGTCACTATCTTCATGTGCATAAACTTTTCATATCCAGTTGCCCTAATAGAAGTATCTTTTAGGGCCTTGACATCAATGTCGACGCCTTTGCAATAGGTGTCACCAATCCACCTATAACAAGAGTCCCTTTGTCTTGGTGTGCCATCTTGTATGAGTTGGAGAGGAATATGCCCATGAGATCTATCTTCTTCTGCCGCAGAAAAGCCCAAATGATGTATAACTCAGTCTATCGAACGCTCGATTCAGTGTTAGTGCAGCCTAAAAGGGTGTTCACCAAGACTCTGTGGAAATAACGGATGACTCGGTTGTGGATGCATGCGGATGTGGCTCGTTTGATCTGTAGATCATCTTAACCAGTGATCCATTTCCATACAATCTTGGGGTCATGTGCAGATGGTTTTGGAGCAGTCGTAGAAGGTAATCCCATCGCCTGTCTGATCTGATCGAATGTCCAATTAAAATCCTTATTGAAGAGGCGAAATGTCACTTGACGATCCTCTTCATAGACCTCCAAACTGCTGAAGAATTCCTTTGCCATAGCCTGGCACGTATCCCATCTTTGAAGAAAGAAGTTAGATACCTGCATCCAGTGGTCAGGGTCTTGAAATCTTCATGTCAAGGTCATATTTGTGGGTTTCAAATCCCCTGCATTCAGTTCCTAACATAGAGATAGGGATATCAGGCTGACACTTGCCCCCAGGTCACACAAGGCTCTACTGACATGCAAGTTCCCTATATCACATAGTACTAGAAAACTACTAAGATCCTAAAGTTTAGGAATGAATTTCCTTTGAATAATTGCACTAGTTTCTTCTCTCAGGTCCACTATCTCGTGCACATATTTTCTTCTCTTCTTCGATAAAATATCTTTCAAGAACTTAGAGTAAGCATGCATTTGATGTAGTGCTTCGACAAATGGTACATTCAAGTGCAATTTCCTCAGTATGTCTAGAAATCTGGTAAATTGTTGATCATTTTGGACCTTCATCAATCTTTGTGGAAAAGGTAGAATGTTTGGGTCTATGGATTTATTCTCTTTGCACTTTTCAGTAGATGTCTCTGTCATGACCTTCTGTGGTTCAGGTCTCTCAAGTGGAACTTTTGGATTTCCATTAGGTGAACATATTGTTTCAGATTCTTCTCGACTGGTTTCAATAACCTTGGGTGATGGCTCCAACTGTTTTCCACTTTGAAGGGTTAAAGCTTGAGAATGCTCTTTGGGGTTGGACTCTGGCTGTCCAGGAAACATTACAGGTGGTCTACAGATTATGCTGGCTTGTTGAGCAATCTGATTTTTCAAGATTTTATTATGAAAAGTCAGTCTTCCATTTTTAATGGCATTTGTTTCATGGCCTCTTGTTGTTGCTTCATATCCTCCTGTTGTTACTTCATAGCCTCCTAATGCTACCACACAATCTCACTATGTTGTTCTTGCTTTTTCATTAGTTGTTCCAATATTGTTTCAAAATGAGATTTTCCAGGACTGGTGTTGTTTGTTATTGTTGAGATTGTGGCAGTGATAGGTACCTTTGTGGGTTGGCATTAGGTGTTGGTAGTTGTAGTGTAGTTTTGTAATTTTGAGTCTGTCCTGGGGTTGTTAGAAATGTTGCCCCTTGTATGATAAGTTTGGATGTCACTTGATCCAAGGGGGGGCTTGCTGATAATGATGGTTATAAGATTGTGGATTCTTCTTCCCCGATTGCTGATTTTGACCATCAGGTATTAGGGAATTCATTAGTTCTTCAGGAACTTCTTCTGCATTATACCCTGGGGCACTGCATCTTATGGTCATGTGGTTTGGTGATCCACATCTGTCGCAGCAAGTGGGGGTAGGTGCAATATAGCCAGGGGCAGCAGTTTCAGCAGCAAACACTCCCAAATTAGGTGTGCTTTGCTTACTTTTCTCAACGGACCTTTGGACTATTTGCTCAAGTTTAACTGAAATTTGATTTCAATTTCCAACTTATGAGCCGGTGCTTGCTTGGGGTTTCTGTCGGTTGGCTCTATCTTGCATCCAATTGTGGTGATTCATGGTAACTTCCTCGATGAGTCTATGCCTTCATCAGTATTCTTAGCCATGAACCTGCCCCAGCTCCTGAGTCTATAGAATTCTTGCTACCAGGAGCTCATCCACTATAGAAAGTCTAAACCACCATCCACTTTTAAAATTCATGGTGGGGGCAACTCCCCAGCATGTCTTTGAATCTCTCCAAAGTTTCATAAATAGTCTCATTCTCCCACTGTAGAAAGGATGTAATATGATTCCTAATTGTCATTGTCTTTCCAGGGGGAAGAACCTTGATAGAAAAACAGCCACCAATTCATCCCAAGTTCTAGTTGTTAAAGGTTCAACTGACCTCAACCAGGTTTTAGCTCGGTCCCTCAGAGAAAATGGGAATAATTTGAGCCTGATTGCATCACTTGATACATCATTGCATTTCAATGCATCACATATCTCCAGGAATGTGATCAAGTGTTGATATGGATATTCAGTGGATAATCCCCCAAACTGGTTATGTCCAAATACTGCAATTAATGTGGGATTCAATTGGAAGTTATTTGCATTCATAGTCGGCCTAGCTATTCCTGAATTCAATCAAATAGATGTGGGGGTGCAGAATTCTTGTAAAGTTTTATTTGCATCCGGATTTGTCACTTCAATATGTTGTCTAGCCACCTGAGCTCTTCTTCTCAATTATCTTTGTGTCCTTCTTCTTATCTTGAAATTTCTCTCCACTTCGGGATCAAAATCTCCCAATTCATCATCTGCACTATTACAGCGTGGCATACACAGTTAGAGGTAAGTGCAGTATCTATTAGTAATATGGAAGACTAAAATTAAGCAAAATGTGAAAGAACTAATTACAAAAAGAAAGAAAAGCAATCAAAATGAAAGAAGAAAAGTGAATTACAAAACAATTATACTCGAATATAAACAATGAAGGTGAATGATTCGGCTCGGTACCAAACAAAGAATTGAATGTGAAAAAATCAAAATTTCCCCGGCAATGGCGCCAAAAACTTGATGAATTAAAATCGTGTCTCGAAAATAAAGGTGGTACCAGGTTTCAGAATGTCAAGACATTACAAGAAATGGGGGAATTTGTAGCCATAATTTTGAGGGGGGTCTGAGAAACCCTCTCAATTGGGAAGTGCAAAGAGATTGCCCCAACTGGGTGGGTATGAGACCCTCCCAATTGAGAGGGTCTGAAGAGACCCTCCTAATTGGGGCGGTGGACAGATCCCCTCAATTGGGAGTATCAATTGGGATGGTATTCCCAAACCGCCCCAAAGGATTCGTGGATGGGAGCTGAACGCATCCGCAAAAACCCTAAAATTTGGGGCGGTTAGTTAGACCGCCCCAATTGGGAGGGTTTAAGACCGCCCCAAAAAAGTTTTACATAATTCTGCCCCCTTTCTTTCTTTTCTCTCCATGATTTCTCTTCCTTACTCATGTCCTCTCTCTCCAGTCGCCACCTCTTTCCCTCTCCGGCCGGCAACTCCTCCAATGGTGAACTGAAAAGGTAAACTCGGATCT
>LTAE01005284.1:0-24049 GCA_001647135.1 Pontederia paniculata
AGCCTTCACCCTTGAAGAAGGACTTAGTGAACTCCGAAGATCTTGTGGAGAAGATCGGAGCCGGGACGTAGGCCAGGAGTTCGGCCGAACCTCGATAACAAACTGTGTTTGTTCTTGTGTTTGTTCTTCTTACTCTTCTCTCTCTCTATTTGTGTTTTTATTCATACTTGTTTGCTTCCGCTACGCATAACACATTTAGATTAAGTAAAGAAGAACAAAAGATTTTAATACACCAATTCACCCCCCCTCTTGGTGCCATTCCAGATCCTACAGGTGTGGGTCACCAAAAATTGTCAACATCAATAATTCAATCCTACCGTTGCACCACTTGGTATCAGAGCTTGATGTTGTTGCCACGAAGGATGGAATATGGCAGTTTAACCCATAATAGTTGAGTTCATAACAATTTGGGCGGATGTGAACAAAATAAAAATTTCCATCCAACAACTAACTATGATCATGCAACAACTGGTTATTTGGAAGGGAGTTGTCAAGATTGAACACCAAGGAGGGATCACTAGGATGGTCACCCTCCACTTGAAGAGTTTAGCGATGATGAACGTGTTGAGGAGAATCATCGACTACACCAATGAGATGAATCTGGATTCAAATGAATATTGATCTTCCTAGTTTCAAAGGTCAACTACATATTAAGGACCTTCTCGATTGGTTGTCAGAAGTCAAAACCTTCATCAAATATATGGAGATTCCTTAACCTAAGCAAGTGAAGTTGGTAGTGTATCGCTTGAAAAGTGTTGCCTTTGCTCAGAGGGAGTGATTACAAGCACATAGGTGACATTAAGGGAGATAATTAGTGCAAACATGGGTGAGAATGAAGCAATTACTCCATGATCGACTTTTGTCTCTTGTCTACGAACAAATTCTTTACCATTAGCGGCATGATTGTTAACAAGAAAACAATAGTTCATGTTACAAAATTCTATTGGTTATTCTCCCAAATTGACTTGATTGATTCAGAAAATCAATACTGAGAGGTATTTATAGGGGTTGCAGACTTCCATACACGATTGAGAACAAATATAGTGATCATAAACCTTGGCTAATACAATTTCACTAACCGAGAAGGCTGAAAGGAAGTTAGAAAGAAACACGAGGACTCCTTTCCAACTAGTCGAGGCCAACAGACACCTTTCGGCATGACAACCCTTGAAGTCTACTACTCCCAAGCATGAAGACAACCTCTTTAGAATGTTACCGACCAACAAACCTGCAACTTGACCACCAACATAACTCCACAAGAAATGTTAACCCTTATGGGCAACTAGTAAACTATTGATGCCATCAATTAGGACATTGCTCCAACGAATATCCGCGAATAAAGACTATGAAAACTAATGCATGATAGTTTAGTCATACTTTTTATAGCATATTTAGTTAAATTTTCATCAATTTCAACGTCTCATGCATTATTTTATTTGATAATTCACTTAATTTTAATTTTCAGAGTCAGAGTCTACATAATATTATGTGTTTCTATATTTAGGACATTCAAGAGAGCAACGAAGAAAAATCACAACCAAATGGAGTGAATTCAAAGGCCAAATCAATTAAAATCGAAAATCACGTCTGACAGGGCTTGTCACGCCCATGAGTGCATACGACTACACTAAAGAGGTATCACGGGTTGTGAACCCACTTTCACGGTCGTGACATTGACGATGAGATGGAGGTATGAATTGTGAATCACACCCATGTTGAACATCATGGACTGTGAAGGTATTTTCACGATCGTGAGCGCATCCAAGTTAAAGAATGCAAATTTTGTCATGGCTCATGAAGGCATTTTCACGCACGCGAGCGAATGAGGTGATGATGGATGATATAGAAGACTATATTCAGTCACGAAAATGACATATTGATCAAGGGCCATGAACATCCTGATGAGAAGAAGTATACATTCGGTCATGATCGTGACTCTCTGGTCACGAGCCATGAAGCTTTCGAATACGAACTGCAACCTCTCGGTCACGACCATGAAATCTATCTCATGGGCCGTGAAATCTCAATTCTACTAAAGTTAACTTTCAATCACGACCATGATATCCTTGTCATATGTCATGAAATGCTTATTTAAAAATTGTTTTAGTTGAATTTAAATTGATCAAATATTATATTTTGAGAATTTGGACTTGGGATTTAGTGGAAATGTAATAAAACTCTGGCAAAAACAAATTTTGAAAAGTTGAATCTTACATGACATAACACATTTTGAAAATTTATAAATAAGACCTCAAGGCCTCAATTGCGAGTTATGCTTCAAGCTTGGGAGAGACTAACACTGGAGAAGAAGATGAAGTTATATTGCACAAATTCTGAAATATTCTTAGTTATTTTTCATTATAATATTCTTCCTATGTTATTCGAAGGATGAACCCTTATGTAATTTTTCTTTTATTTTCAAGAGTAATTTAATTGTAAGAAAAAACATGTGGAAATCTTATATTAGTTGATTTTAGTTTGTCAAATTTTCTATGTGTATATATATTATATTAATGTTATTGTTAAATTTTGACAATTTAATCTTTACTAGAATCTTAGATAGAAATAGTGAGTTCTTATTTTTCTATTTCTCTTTGATATCTGAAATTGATTTTTAAAATTTGTATTCGAAGCATTGCATGTCATGCCTAGGTAATATCTTGAAGAAGGACACTTTAGGTGTGTGGTCTATTGGATTGACATTCTGAAAAGGAACGATCAATAGCATAGGAACTATATCGTAATGCATCTTAAATTCTAGTAGAATAAATTGGCATCCTGGAGAGGAATGGTCTAGTGCATCTAGAGTTGAGATAGTTGATTCATTCTGAAGAGAAAATCAAAACTTTGGTAGATCATAATCCACATATAAGTTTGAGTCAAACTAAAATTTAGTTAATTTGGTGATAAAACATTGTTTCTCCCTATCTTATCTTATCTCATCCAAGTCCAGTGCTTGTGTCATCAAAGTTTTATTTATTTTATTATCTTCTCTTATCCTTTGTCTATCTTATCTTTTTCAAAAAAGTATTTTTTGTTTAAAAAATAATATCATTTCCTATTAGTTTGTGAGAAAAGATAACTAATTAAATAAATTTTCATGGGAACAATACCTTATTCACTTTCTCTATTACTTGATAATGGCTAGTGCACTTGCTAGCGAATATTTTTAGGACATCTTTAGCACACATCAAGTCTTTGGCATCGTTGTCGTGGTTTTTTATTATTTATCTATTTTGATTTCATTTAACTACTTTGAGATTTTCTTTCTACCTGCTTCTACTTGTTGTTGGTTTTATACACAAATTGAAATATGAGAAGACATTCATCTAGGCGCAAACAACTCGAGCAACTCATTCCCAAATAAAGCAATCGAGAGTCACATTACCATTTGATCCAGAGATTGAAAGAACTCCCCGAAGTTTAAGAAAAGGAGCAAGAATGGACGAAGAAGAAGGAAGAGCTATGAGTGGACCTAAGTTGACAATGAGATATTATCTCTTCCAAGTACAAGAATGCTGAGTTTAGTGTAGTCCTCCCTTCAATTAATGCCAATAATATTGAAATTAATCCCTCCGTTGTGAGGATGGTTCAAGCGTGCCAATTTGGGGAAGCCTTAATGAGAATCCGTATGCTCACCTGGACAATTTTATTCACATTTGTAACACCTTTAAGTGCAATCATGCTTTTGAGGATGTTGTCAAGCTGCACTTATTCTTAAGCGTCAACATAGTTGAGTATTTTTCATAATGGAGTCATCACAACTTGAGATCAATTTCGACAAATTGATTATCAAGTTTTTCCTACCTTAGAAAGCTGCAAATATGAGAAATTAGTTGAGGTTATTCAACCAAGAAGACAATGAAACTTTATATGAAGCTTGGGAAAAGTATAAGGAGGTGTCGACAAAAGTTCTTGATCATCAAACCCAATTGTGGCAAATCCTAGAAGACTTTTATAATGGACTATTTCAAGATGATAAAGATAAACTTGACTTATATGTTAGAGGTTCCGTTTTGGAGAAGAAAAGACATGAAGAAATCTACAAGATCATTGAAGATGTAACTCTCAATTCTTGACAGAACAAAAGATTCAAAAATAGTAGAACGAGAAATGTGCTCAACATTGATTCAAGTTCCAATAATGATGCGTGGCTCAACTAGAATCACTTAACAGAAAGTTTGAGTGATCGATGAATTGACTATACATCAATGTGAACTATGTGGAGAAGGCATTCCTGCAATGAATGTCCTAAAGATAACACTTTTAACACAACAAAGCTTGAGAACTCTAGTTTCGTATCTAGTTTCTTCCCTCGGAATAATAACCTGTTCAATAATACTTATAATCCAGATTAGAGGAATCACCCAAATTTAGCATGGGGGCAAAAGAACAGCAGATTTAATCCTCTTCCATTGAGCTTACAACATCAACTTGTTAAAGCAAAGGACAACATGGAAGAATTGTTGACCAAATTCATGACCACTATTGATGTGTTATTTTTCTCCTCGAAAAATGGTTATTAAAACTTTTGTTGCATGCTAAAAATGACAGATAAAATTACTAGCAAGTGCACTAGTCGTATCAAGTAATAGTTAAATATAAGTCGAGTATCATTTCCACGAGGACTAATATTAATGTTATATATCTAATCTCAATAATTAATAGGTGAAAATGAGTTTTGGATGAAAAAAATGATTTTTAGAAGAAAATGAAGAAAAAGAGAAGGTTGTGATGAAAACAACCTCTGGATCAGAATGAGATAAGATTAATAGGTATAAATTATATTTTACCATAAGTTTTAATCAAAATTGAATTAATCAACTTCTTATGAGGATTATGATCTATTCTAAACACCAACTATCTTAAATCTAATAGACCATATTGTTCCCTCCAAGATGTCAATCTTATCTATTAGAATTTTGATACACATTAATATGTATCTCCTAAGTTGTGGATCATTCCTCTCCAGAATGTCAATCTCACATCTAAGGTATTCCTCTACATAGAAGTGGTATGCAATGCTTCGATTTAACTTCAAAAATCAATTTAAAAAATTAAAGAGAACTAAGACCTCGATATTCCTATTCATGATGCTAACGAAAATCAAAATCTTTGAAAAATCATGAAAACGCATTACACAAAACATTCATGCACGTGAGAAAATGGAAGAACTAAAATTAATTATCATAAGTGTTTAATAGGTTTTTCCCTTAAATAAAAATTTCCAAAGAATGAAACTAATGAACTACAATGGAGTTCACCCTTTAAAAGTAGTGAAAGAAGAATAATAATAACTGAATAAAAAACATCTTAACTTGACGATCATCTTCTTCGAAATCTGCGTAGAAACATCTTCTTCTCTTGAAGACTCTCTTCAAGCTTGTGTCTTGAAGTTCCAAGCTTATAGCATAGGCTTGTTTTGCATCCCCTGACTTGAAGCATCAAAGGGTTATTTATAGGTTTACAATGAATTTTAACAGATACGAAGAGTTTTTGGGTGATAAATCTCAGTTTTACATTAGATAACACCAAATTTGAGATCAAAATCCTCAAAGCTAACTTCAAAGGGTTTCGAAAATGAATTTTCCAATTAATACTATGAATTGTCACAGCCCGTGTAGAAGTGTCATGGTTGTGACCGAAAGATATGTGTCATATTCGACAATGTCACAACCCATGGAAGAAAATATCAAATTGTATACTTCGGTCACGAGCGTGACAGACATGTCACGATCATGAATTCTGATTTGTAATCATTTTCTCCATTATTGTGTCCAATTTCACTCCAAATATTTGTGGTCTTTCTTCTCGTGCTGCCAAGTGTCCTGGACACACAAAAACATAACATTATGCAGACTCTTACTGAAAACTAAAATGAAGTGAAATAAAGGGTAAAATTATGCACATCACGATGAAATGAACGAAAATGAGATTGAAAATGATATAAAAAACATAACTAATTTAGTACCCTCAACTATCGATTCCAAGGTTTCAAATCAAGATGCATCTATTCTCAACCTTGAAGTTTAGATGGGTCAAATAGCAACTATCTATCAAGACGAGCACCTGGAACCCTACAAAGCAATACTTAAAAGAACTCGATGGAGGAGGCCAATGCCATTTCGACTCGAGTCAAAAAATAACTAGAACAACTCATGCTGAGGTAAAGTCAAGCTAATGACTATAACTTAGAACTATTATGCCTAACCCTTACCTCTTAGTCAGTTTGTGCGTCTTGGTTTCTTAGTTTTGGAGTCTGTTTAAAAAAATGTTTGAGTCCAAGAGTCATCTAATGAAAGAAGGGATGCAAACATCTCTATCACGGGTCATGACACAAACATCACAATCGTGACTTATCTTTTTACGGGTTGTGACAATTGGTGATGACCGTGAACTAACCCTACTTTCAGCACCAATCTGCTGGTCATGGGCCGTAACACCCATTTCACGGTCATGACATCACCACTCACGACCATAACCTATTGGTCACGACTGCGAGCAGACCTGGCCTCTCCAACACCTACTAGTCACGGGCTATGGAACTCTATTCAAAGACATGACATAAATGATCATGCCCACAACTAGACATTCACGTGCATGAGCGAATCTGAACTATTCTAGGGCACCTTCCATCATGGGCCCTGGTACTTCACTCACGGTCGTGAGCGAACTCTCCTAAGTAACCTAACATATGTCATCGTCGCGACTGTGATCTGACAACCTGAGCACAATGACTTCCCTTTCACGAGCATTATCGGACAAAAGTCATGGGTCGTGATCTAACTTTCACGGGCATGAGCAAAATTATCATAAATTGTATCACTCTCATCACGGGTCATGATATCATTTTCACGATCGTGATAGGCTTGAGAAATGATTGTGAATTCTCTTTCACGTGTATATATTGACCCGTCATAATTATGAAACATCTTCGCTAGACGTGACAAAAACTTGTCTCGAAGATCGACTTTAATTCAACTTTTGACCGCGAGAATCTGGAATCACAACAGACATAACCTAAACCTCCACATTAAGATTAATCCAAAATTAATGTCCTAGCGTCAGACTCACGCCCATGAAGCCTATTAATAAGCCGTGAAATCACTCGACTCAACCATGCATAGACTTCATCTCCCTTCCCTTTGTCATGTTGTACACTCGACTTTCGACCGACTTTTCTTCTCATCATCCCGACCACACCATCAGCCTTCAAGCGTTAGGATCACTTCCATCGACTTCACCGACTTCCACCAATGATTTTATTGACTTTTTTATGAATTCCCTGCCCCGACAACAAGTTTTTCGACCCCCAAAATTGCGTCTTCTTCAACAACAATCACTACTGCAACTGTCGCATCGGACGACTGTGACCCTCATTTCATGATTTATGAATCAAGTGCTAAAGACAACAATTCGATGACCTCACGATCATGATGGGCAACACAAGAGTCATGACCTGATGAAAAAAATGAACGACAACATTTGATGGGTCGTGACGAACAACTTATGGGCCATGAAATCCTTATCGAGGCAGACATTCTTCATCAAGCATCACGATCGTGAACCTTCATTTCATTGGGTGTGATCCCTCTTTCATGATCGTGATTGCCATTTTCCCTTCACCAATTTCGAGGCTTTCGTTGCATTAATGGAGCATAGAAAGAAACATAAGACTCGAAGGATCCGTTATACTAAAGATGAGGAAATCACATATCAAAGACTCATCTAGTGGCTATCGTGCATCACATTCTGCACCGACGAGCATACGAAGGAGTAGTCTGACTTTCCTTCAGGGATCATGCTTCGACTCTCATGCATGCATTTCATGCATACATCTAGTATTCATTTATGCATGTTTATCATTCACTTTATGATATTTTGTTGGAATTGGTGATCTACCTATTTTTGTGTGTATTCCTCGTGTAAGAGCTGAAAGGCGTGGATTAGATTCAAATGGGCGAGATGAGGACAAAGATTTGTATTTTCAGCACTTTCATGGGTGTGGAAGCACACAAGTTTACTTTCATGACCGTCATGGAGCATTTAACGGCTGGTACCAAAGAAATAATTTGATACTCAAACATGAACGTGAAGTGAATCTCATGGGTGTTATCGAAGGATTTACTTGCTACAACCATCTTCACAAGCATGAAGTGAATTTAATAGTCACTAGAGAAGGTCATATTATCAATATTGAAGATTCATGAACGCGAAACTAATTTAATGAACGCTACAGAAGACATTGTTTCAATATGAAAATTCACGATCGTGAAACCATTTTTATGGACGTCAAGCCTAATTTTGTTGATACTTCACTTTCACGGCGTGAAGTCATATTTATCGGTCATGAACAGAGCCGTCATTATTAAGCGATATTCAAACCGACTCAAACTTCATTCTAAACCCTAGATGACATCCAAAACCTATAAATAAGATCTTTGAGCACTAGGAGAAGGTGATATCATATTTGGATGAACTATCACAAATTTTTTTTGGACGCCAAGGCAAGAGAACTTTGCGCGGAAGAGAAGAGAAAAGGAAAAGACTTTGGAGGCTTAAGAGTTTGACGTCTTTCACAGGAAATCATGAGAGACCTACATCCTCTCATCCTTAGTTCTATTTGTTCTTTCATTTTTCTAGTTATCTCTATATGAACCTTTGAATTCCTTCGATGTTTAGTTCCTCGAACACCATTTCACATAGATCTTTTCTAATTTGATATAATCTGAACTCTTTGATATATTTCATGTTCATTCTTATTGCTTGCATTACTACCATAATCTGGGAGAAATAAAAAGACCCCAAGATTGTGTAATCAATTAAGAAGAAATCAAAAGAGCTCTTAATTGAGAGGAAACTAATTTTAATGTGTCTTGTTTAATAACTGGTTAGGACTGAAAATCGAAAGGTTTAATTCTTACATTTCATTTGCAAGATAGATAACTCAAGCTTGAGATATTAGTGAGTTAAATAAGTTGAGAGTTCTCCACTTTATTATTGGTTCATATGTGTTAGTGCATGTGATAGGATCCATAGCATCGATGGTGTACACAAGGGTTCCTTTAATTCTTCTCATAGTTGATACCTCTATATTTACTCTAATTATCTTCCTATTTTCCAAATCACATATTTTAATCTCTCAGATAACTGATTGGGACTAGAGAGTAGGAATTAGATAGTCTTAGTGGGATTGACAGTCTTACTCATATACTTTATTGCTTAAGCGACTAGCATATGCCTACATAATTTTCGCATCAAATTTTTGGTGCCATTACAAGTGGCTACTTCTAGTATTATATTTCTAATTTTATTTGTTAATTGAGAGTTTTTTTCTGTTTGATATCATACGACATTGTTTACTACATATATTTTCATGTTTCTTTTAGAATTGCATCAATTTTTCAAGAGATATCTTTTGTACACAACTTTGGTCAACTAAGCACTCTCCATGGAAGAGAAGCAAGGAAAATCAAAGTCACAATTTGAGGTCAAGGACAAAACTCCAAAACACGGTGGAGTCCATGGAAATCCCAATTGAAGCAATGTAAAGCATCATCAAGCCATCAACACGAAGACACACAAAAAGTAATTCAAGTTGGCATTACTCATCCTGGACAAACCACTAGAAAGTCATCTTGTGAATCTCATGAAGACGATATGTCAAAGGACCCACTTGCATTGTTGACGCATATGATAGACATGTTGATTAACAATGTTTCCATGCAAGAAACATTCAACTTTGAAGAAGACAATTTCAGAGATCAAGCAACACAACTCATAAACAAATGGTGTCATCACATCAACAATATAGTCAAGGAAAAATGTTAATTAATTTCAATAATATGGTTTCATCACATCGACAATCGAGTCAAGGACAAAACTGGACTTGATGAGTTATCAAATTACATCTCAAATAGATGTTGAGGGACCACTAGTTAGCTCCATGCCACCATCAAAGTGTTTATCAAAGAAGATGGACTCCAAGAAAATATTATCAGCAAAAGACATGGGCTACTCATTGGCGGGTGAAGGCGATAAGCGAATATATAATTGAGGATGGAAAAGTCTGAATGAGGAACTCTCCTTTGAAAACCTCAACAATCATTACAACATCATCTCTGAATCGCCCATCACCACAAGAGGAGAGGATCACATCATCGACATAATCACCAATAACATCAATGTCAACACCATCAAGATCAGATGCAACCTCGTCCAAACAATGACTACCAAGATGCCCAACTCCAAATCGACCAAAGGAGAACTCAAAAATTGGAGACGATTGGATGCATATTCACTCGCAACAATCCTCATTTGCAACTTTGAATATAAATTGGAGGCATCAAGTTTACGATGTTAAATAAAGGTGCTTGTTGTGAAGCAACTCAATTATCATTTCAGTTTTTATTTTTTAGGTCAATTTTCTTAGGTTGGGTCTTTTATTTCACACACATAATTGCTCTTAATGTTGTTTTCCACAAGTTCTAGGCGCACAAAGGCATCCAACACAAATTTCTGAAACATATGAAAGGATATCAAGCATAGAGCCATATGAGCCAATGGCATGAGAACACCATTGAATATCTTAAGGGCACACTTATCTTCAAATTTCATCATCGACACTTATGTATGAAACTCATTCACTACATAGAACTTGTGAGATATCTCATTTTCTTTATATTTTTAGTTTTTTTCACACCCTTTGTATTTGGCTCAGACTCAGGACAATGTGAAGCTCGAGCTTAGGGGATAATTCACCTAATGCATTGCACATTTATTAGTTATTGGATTTCATTTTTTTATTTCCCCATTTTGACCATATTTTGTTATGCATTTTTATTTAAAATTTCATAAAAAAATTATATTTTTGAAAAATCTAAAAATATCTTGTGTCACTTTTTACTTGTTCATTGTTCATAATTGCTTCTCTTTCACTAATTTAGGATAATAGTTTGACCGTATATGAAATTCAATTACTACTATTTTATCTAGTATCACCATAATATAGAATGATTGGAATGTAGATGTTGCTAAGTAGATTTATGACTATTAGATGATTACTTCTTTTCCAACTTGTTCTTTTTCTCACATTAAACGATAATGGGAGAAATGCCGTCTACAACAACACACGGAAAGCTTCCATGTGTGTGATGTTATTTGTTGAGAATAGATAGTGCAATCCTAAGTCTTCTGTACGTGAACAAGTGATGAAGGATTTGCATATAGAAGGTAAAAGTGGTAATTTTGGACATAATAAAACTATTGCTGCGATAGAGGAATGGTTTTTGGCCTCATCTAGGAAGGGATGTCAAGAGATTTTTGTAAAATATTGTTAGGTTTGTCAAGTGGCAAAAGGGTGTAAAAAAATATACTTTTATCTACAATTGGCTACTCTAAATAGCATGCGGTAAGATCTTAACATGGATTTCGTCATTTGACTCCTCGTATGCAAGGGTGTGATTTTGTGTGGTTGTTGATCAATTCTCGAAGATGTCTCATTTCATTGCTTGTTTTAAAACCTCATTTTTGGCATACCTTGTGGGTTAAACTTGAGATATCTTTGTGATTCAGCAACATTAATCATCCCCAGGTTGACGATGAAACAAAAGTCATTAATCGCATGCTCGACAAATGTTCATTTTATTTCTAGCGTAAAGCTCAAGCAATGGGATGGAGCACACCCTCGAATAGAATTCACTTTCAATAGCATGGTGAATCGTATGTTTGGTAAAGCTCCATTCATGATAGTCTATGATCGACTCCCATGACAAGCTGTTTATCTTGCTCTTCTTAGAGATGTCGGTCCAATTGTGTCGGATGTTGACGAACTGGGTCAACACATTCATGAAGTACAACAAGTTGTTCATCTCCACTTCGAGTAAGTTAATGAAAAATACAAAGAATTTGCAGACTGTAAGCGTCGTGCTTAACTTTTCAATGTGGGAGATTTGATAATGGTTTTCTTATGCAAGGAGCTTTTCTCGGTTGGGTCATATAATAATCTCAAGAATAAAATCTATGGACTATGTCAACTTGTTCGGAAGACTAATGATAATGCTTATATCATGGACATTCTCAACGATCATGGGATTTTCTACTTGTTATTTAGCAAACCTCTCACCTTATTACTCAATTGTTGATTGAGATGAATGTGTGGGATTGGGCTTTTTGAAGACTCGGGGAACTGATGTAGAAGGCCAATCTCTTTTCGAGAAGATAAATTTGCTAGTCATTGTGATTACAAGGAGATGAAACTGATAATTGTTAATTAGCTTTGATCAATTTAGCCTTAATTTTCTTATCCAATGGATAGCTGTTAATATTGATTTTCTAGTTGTGCTGCACTTTTTAAATAGTTTTGTTTAAAATGAAAGATCATCTTTTGCTTTGGCCATTTCGTGTGTGACCTCTAGTTGCAAGGAGTGGATCTTATTGTGCTTCCTTTGCATGCTACAACTTGGAGAGGATGGTGACGTTGTAGGTCACGCACACAAATTTTTATGGAATATATTGATATATGTTATCGTCTGAATTGTGATACCTATCAGTTTGGGGTTATATTATCGCATCATAAAGGTAATGTGACAATCAAATAAAATTCAATTTAATTTGTACCTTTGAAATCCGCTCCATAATTAGCTACAATGTAAAAGCCTCCAATTTAACATACACACACTATCTTTAAATTATAATCTATTGACTCATGGCATGCACATCTAATTACGACATAGATATATTAAGAAGTCAAACTAGTTTAACTAGTATAATTAACAGACTAAGCTCATTGAAGGAAATTATAAGTGGGTAAATTGAATTTAAAAAACACATAATCTATTTCATGCCATTTTAAAATTTACTAAATCTGAGAAATAATTAATTGAGCTTACTAGCTAAGAAGTCATTAGCTATCTTGGCAACACATCATTCTTAACTTATTGTTAGGTGGAATCTAGTGCATTAGTTAGTATGTTGAACTGAACTCATTTCCTCCTATTACTCTCAATCTCTATGCTCTTCAATGAACATGAATATATACATTGTCCTCCCGGATGCTCCTGGAAAGATAGTATATGAATATGTTAGCCTCCAACTAAACAATATATATCATTTTTTTGTTGTAGCACAATATCCAAAGCTATTAGTATCCGATTAATCTGTGTCGTCCGAGTCGAACACCTGACTATAGTGAGTGAGGCTCCTAACAAAAAATTTCTGCATCTAAAAGACTCGAACTCGATACCTCCTTAAACGAGAAAAAGCTCATTATCACTCCATCCCAACTCTCATTAGTCTAAACAATGTCATTTTGAGTTGAGAGTATTGACACTTCAAAAAATACCATTATTGTTTTAGTTGCGAATACTTTTTACTACTTGTGACAAGAAGTTTTGATGGCCACTATGGGTGGGTCGTCTAGGAATCTTTTGCACTTTAGCACGCCTTGAAGAATATTTCCTATTGTCCACAAATGGAGACTCGCCTCATCTCTCATCAAGACAAGATTTCAAATCAAACACCTAGTTGGCTTTTAGAATCCCTCCTTGTGGCCATGGAAGAATGTTTTCATGGATTTTATTTAATATTGTCAAAGTTTAAAGGGACGGACACTATCATAATTGTAATTGATCAGTTTTTGAAGTTATGTCATTTTTTGCTGGCTCTCCAAATTGTCTTGCTAGTGAAGCGGTGAAACTCTTTTTTAAGCATATATGGTGAAGTATTTGAGACATTCTACAAAATATTATCAATGATGAAGATGGGTCTTTCATTCACAATTATAAAAGGAGTTATTCAAGATATCAGAATAGTGTTTCCCTTTGCAATTAGCCAGACAACTAGAAATGCTATTAAATATGCTAATTGCAATCGATCAGATCCACTAGCTTATAGGCTTATCATCAGATTAATTTTTTTAGTAAAAAAATATATTCATAAGGCCATAATTAACTAATAAAGTTCAAAGTGAGAGAACACTTCTATCAATTAAACCGACTGTTAATATATATATACACATAGCTTAAGGACCGTTTGTGTATAAACACATGAGATATATTACACTGTCAAGCGTGCACGTACATCATCATATATTATATGTATTTTAATATGTTTGTTATATCATCTCAGATGAATATACAATCTGAATTGATATTTTAGTATCCATTTGCTGTTTTAGTTTTCTATGCTTTGAACTTTATATTTAATACAACCTCAGATTTAAAATGGTCTGCAAGACTGAACTATATATTAATATTACCGTATATTTAGTGCAGACTCGGATTTAAACTGGCATGCACGTCCTGCAGACATGACTAGAAGTATAATACTTGTCTTCACGTTTTGATCGATCTTCCAGTATATATATGTACAAGAGGGAACTCATCCTATATATCTATCTCACTACAGATAGCAAATTAAAGCCAGGGAGAGGTCACATAGACAAAATGGAGAGGATCCCTTTAACGCTGGCCTTTGTAGCTGTCGCTACGGCCGTTTTCCTGTTGATGGGGTCTCCCGGCGTCGAAGCCTGGAACCAGTACGACGACGCTAAGGTCATCCATGTCGGAGGGAAGGTGATGTGCCAAGACTGCAGCAAGGGCTGGAAGGAGTGGTCCGACGGCAAACCAATCAAAGGTATCTATCTATCCATTTGAAATAAGGGCCCGTACGTAAACTAAACACATGCATGTGCCTAATCCATGGAGCTTCGTTGTTAGGTGCGAGGGTGGCGGTGACGTGCGTGGACGGGCGGCGGAGGGCGACGTACCACGCGAGCGACGAGACGGACGCGCAGGGGGAGTTCGACCTGCCGGTGAGCAGGTATGGTGGCTACGGTGGCAAGGAGATCCATCCGCGCGACTGCCTCGTGCGCCTGGTGTCGTCGCCGGATCAAGCGTGCGGCGTCATGACCAACTTCGGCGGCGGCAAGCAGGGGGTGCGGCCGTACCGCCCCACCATCATGCTCCCGGGCATGGTCAAGTACGTCGTCGGCCCCTTCTTCTTCACCACCCCTATGTGCGAGGACCCCGAGGCTTAACGAGTTAACATACAGCTCTGATTGATCTCTCATCAGTTAGTTTGAACGAAACAAACAAGAGAGGCTGCATGCATGCGTTCCTAATACATGCATGCCTGTGGCAGGCTGCACTTATTTTTTGATTCTGTGTTCGATCTCTATGCGTGAGATTACGTACATGTTGTCTTTGGTTTTCATGTCTATTACGATATCATGTTTTCTGGTGAAAGATGTGTATCCAAACTTTGCCATGTGATGTGATATGCGTTTGTGATATCCTTAAATTTCACTAACACGTTTATTGGTCAACTGTCCAGTGCGTTCAAATTTCAGGATCCAAAGAATTCTTATTTTTCAGTTCGAACATCAAAATCATTGTTGCTGAGAGAGTTATGAAAATAGTTCATTCCTTGAGCTTAGGCCATGGATGGTTTAATTTGAAGAGAAATACATCAAATTATAGTTGCATTCAGTACTTACCGCCTAATTATAAATTGGTTGGTGTCAACAAAGTATGCCTAAAGAATTGGAAAAATGACTTTATGTGATGCAAACTTGATTTTGGAAAATATTTTCCTTTTTAAATTCTGTAAATTGTTTTCATTTCAAGTTTCCAATTTTTTAGAAAATAGGAAAACAAGTTTGGTTTCTTATTTTCATTCCCTACTTTCTATTTGTCGAAAATAAAAGTACCAACTACCAAGTATCATGTGTTTAGTTCTATAATGAAGAGAAATAAAATAAGGATATGGATAAAGGAATGAAGGAAAAATGAGAGAGAAAAAGAAGAAACTATAATATGATAGAAAAAAAATATAAAGAAAAGGAACCAATTAAAGACAAGTAGAGAGAGAAACTTAAAATAAATAAGAGGAAAATAATAAATAAGAGATAAAGAAATAAAATAAGTAAATAAAAAATAGAGATGAAGTGAAAAATAAAATAAAGAAGACAAAAATAAATATAAGATATGAGAAAGAGGAGCGAGAAGGCGATTGAATAAAAAAGAAGGGTGAGAAAATGAGGAAAAAGAGAGAGAGAGAGAGAGAGAGAGAGAGAGAGAGAGGATTAAGAAAAGGAAAGAGAAGTGAAGTAGTGATAGGAAAGGGAAGAAAGAAATATAATCAGTTTATCTTTTATTTCATTTTCTTAATTAACATTTATCTTTTATAATTATTAATAATGTTATGAGTAGTACATAATATGTCAATATCAATAATCAATGACTCATAACAATGAATGACAAATAAAGTTTATCTTTTACTTCATTTTCTTGAGCATATATCATATGATATTTTGGAAGTCCTTCCTATGACTTCTTAAAATCATCCTCATATATCCATCCGCAATAATTCATCTCGATATGTCATATGATATTTATCAATATTTAACAATTCAATCAATTAATTACTGTGTTCATTTATCAATATATTAAAGACAATGCTCATCTCGATATCAATAAGGCTCGTCAAGCCCGAGTAACACATAGTACCCACAATACTTCACGTTTGAGTCATAGATCAATGATTTTAAAATATTTTGGGATGAGATCGATATCCCAAATATGATCAAGAAGAAAAAAAAGATAGAAGTCTGGAAACAAAAAAAAAATGAAAGAGAAAATGATGAAATAATAAAGCAGAGAGAGAAAGTTAAGATCTAAAAAAGGTGAAGTAGAAAATAATGTAATAAGAAGATGAAATAAAAAAGTGAGGAAGTAAAATATGAGAGAAAATTTGAGGAGATAAGAAAAATGAGAAAAAAAACTGATGGAACTAAGAAAAATGAGAGACAAATATAGGATATGAGAAATAGGAAACATTAAGTGATGAGAAAACAATAAAAATAAGAGAGAAAGTGAGGAGATAATATTAGAGAGAAAGTGAGAAGATATAAGAGAAATAAAATTATACAATAATAAAGAGGAGAAAGAAAGTCATTAAATAAGAAAAAAGAAGATGCCTTGAAAATGTAAGAGGATATTGAGAAAGTAATAAAAAAAAGAAAAGAAATAAGTGAGATGAGGAGAGAGAAAATTAGGCAATAAGAAATAAAGAGACATTTTTTTTTTAAAAAAAGAGAGAAAGTGATAAAATAAGAAACAAAAAGGAACATGAAAAAATAATAAAGATAAGAAAATAGTGAGGAGAAAAAGGGAGATAAAGATAAGATTAAGGGAGTCAAGGTGAGAAAAAAGAAAGAGTGAGATAAAGGAGGAAATAGAAAGAAAATGGAGGAGATACGAAAAGAGAAAACGAAGTTAGAACAAAGAAAGATGCATTGTAAATTTCTACGGCATAATATTTTATTTAATTTATTCTTGAATGAAAAATTATATTTAAAAATTAAGTGCTTTCAAATGAAAAGTGAAGATAGAAAATGGAATTTTTTTGTGTATTTCCATTTTGATATAATTTTACAAATTATTTTTTATTTCCATTTTTAAATATTAAAATAAGTTGTGTTTCTATTTATTTAAGAAAGTAGAAAACGAAAAAAATTGGCAAACCAAATGATCGAAGTGTTATGACTCATGATCTACTCCACAAGTAGTGAAAAAAAGAAGGTATATTTTTTTGTTGCTCATGATCCAATGATCTTAAATTCAATTTTGTGAAACTCGCAAGCGAAAAAAAAAGAGGCTACGCTGATAGGTAGATAATATTTATTTATAAACAATTTTAGATTTATCTCCATATTAGATAACAATAAAATGGGGGTTGATTAGGAAATATAAATTTGACTTATCAGCAAAAAATAATAAGTAGGGGGAGGATTGTTTTTTTTTTTCTAAAGAAAATAAGTTGATCGACTTGTCCATCAAATATATAAAATTACTTCACTTCTAAAAACTTACAACTATATAAACTTTTTCCAAACCCTCTCTCTTTATTACCAAACATCAATCCATCTCTCGCCTTGCATACCAGCGCAACCAAAGATATCTCATTGATTATGCTCCTTCTCCTCATGAAGTCAACGAGATCCCATTGATTCTTCTGCCTCTCATCACAAGGTATACAAGATATTGTGATTTCTATTTCTTCTCTACACAAAATTGACGAAATATGATTTTTTGCCTCTTCTTCACATAAAATGTTGAGAACTTGTAGATTTTGTCTCTCCTCTACATATAGCTGATGAAGATTTTTTTTTGTTATGTATCTTCTCTGCACGAAGCGAGCAATCTTTAGGTTTTGCTCTTTCTTCCCCTCTTCGCTAGTTCCTCAAAGTTGTGTATTCTATAATTTCTAAGTTATGTTTAGTAGGATACTGATATTATAAGTAAGAATTTAATGTTGGTACACCTTATCTATTAGGGTGTACCGTGCACCCACTTTTAATGAGACATCAGATGTGTTAGATACGATTGGATATTAACAACTTTATAGATGTGGTAGTTTTGCCTCATAAAGCCAAACAATAAAATCCAACCGTATCTAACACATCTGATGGCCCATGAAGAGTGGGTGCACGGTACACCCTAATAGATAGAGTGTACCAACATTAAACCCTATAAGCAATATCTAAAGAGAAACGTGAGTTCTTGTTCAATAATTTATTCATTTTCATATATTTTGGATGACAATTTTTTCCTTTTCATATTATGTTACCGATGAATCATTATGTAAACTTTCTCAACAATGCATGAAATAAAAAACAACACTGCTTCAGGAGTAATCCACGAGTCATAATTCTAGGATCATTATTCATAACCAATTGCTATAGGAGTTTCAATTTTAATTAGTTTTTGGGGTTTATTTGGTTTTCTTCTTTCTTAAGCCGTTACTTAGTAAGAATTTCTAACTCTTGAATTGCTACATAACACAAATTAAAATTATTTGTAGTCATCTCTAAGCATTTGAATTGTTTATCTCATGTAAAATTCTTTTAACCTTGATGCGCAAAATCAAATAGTTGAATATATCTTTGAGCCGCAATTTGAACCAAATCTTTTGGCGGATCAAAACCTTGGTGTGCACATAATCAAATACCATTTTTTTCTATTAATGTTTATATTTGGCCAATAGTGTAATAGTTTTTTGTGGAAAATAATATAATTTTCTTGTGCATTAACTATGTGGAGATTATGAAATATTGAAGAATAATTTAAGGGCTTACGCACAATAATTTTTTTGTAAATTAGCTTGTTTATAATCACCATTTTTTTTTGTTTGCATGCCTTAGTATGTCATATATGATTATGAGTTTTTTTTATCTAGTATACATGAGTTTTAATATTAGTGCTAAGGACCTTTTAATTATGAAAATAAAAATTTATGTTCTATGATTGTTATGTTCATAAGTTATTGGTTAAACTAAAACATGTTTTTTTGTCTGAAATGTACATAGAGTGTAGGAATCCTAACCTTATGTAAGTATCACATGTTATCTATGCACCACATGTTCTAGCTAGTCATAAATGATGGAGTAATAATTGTTGAAACTATGGATCAACGTGCCAAAAATAATAATGCAGTTGGACGAGGCTCTGTTAAATGGAGTGATGATGCCAATATTATGTTCATAGAATTATGTGTTGGGATTAATCCTGATAAGGATGATCCAATTAATTTGATTTAAGAGATTAGAATGCATGATGTCAGGATTAAGGATGAATATGTTGGAGATTAATCCTGATAAGGATGATCCAATTAATTTGGTTTAGGAGATTAGAATACATGATGTCAGCATTAAGGAGGAGTATGTTGGAGATTAATTCTGATAAGGATAATCCAATTAATTTGGTTTAGAAGATTAGAGTTAATTTTATCTTCTATCTTATTTTAAGTTTATCTTCTTGGATTAGGATTAGTTTTTATCTTTTAAATTGAACTCTTGTATTATAAATAGTCTTTACTGATCAATAAAAAATACATAGTCCTCGATTGTGAGTTCTTCAAATTCCTTTCTCCTATGTTTTTTTTCTCCTACCTCTGTTCTTTCTCTTCTAAGTCGTCGCCTCCGCCTCTCCCATCATCTCCTGGGCACAACAATGGTATCAGAGCCGCAGGTTTGAGAGTCCCCGCGCCGGTGCCGAAGGGAGGCGCTGGCGCTGCCATCCCCGGCGCATGGGAGGCAGCGTCGGAGTTGTTCTCGGTGTTGCTGCAGCAAGAGCAATGCCAAAGGCAGCGGCATGTGCGATGAGTTGGCCGGAGAATGAGGTGAGGAAGGCCTGGAGGAGAAGAGTTTCTTTTTCCTTTTGTAGGAGCGATTGATGCTGCAGGACAGAGGCCATACCCGTGTCGAAGGACTGACGGTGCTGCGGGTCGAAGGTAGTGCTCGTGTCGAAGGACTGACACGTTGCTACATTCAGACCGACGTTGCTATGCAGGACATTGGTCATGAGGGCCTATCTGTTGGTGGCTGAGTTCATCGACGATGTTGTTGACGATCGACCAGTGGAAAAAGAGGACTACGCGGGGTGCATAGTCAGCGCGCACGTCAGGAGGACAACAAGGTGGTGGCTCGCGGTAAGCGAACAACGAGGCCGATCCAATTCAGCTCTGGAAGAAGGAGCATAGCAGAAGTCCAGGGCGAGGAGGCGCGACCTCGCCGAAAGAAGTGCTCGAAGGATCGTAGTACTTTTACCCTCCAGACGAAGACCAAATTGATGATTGATCAGAGTGATAAATTCTTCTCTAGTTTTGAAGTGATGTCAGGATTAAGGAGGAGTATGTTGAGATTAATCCTGATAAGGATGATCCAATTAATTTGATTTAGGAGATTATAATGCATGATGCCAGGATTAAGGATGAGTATGTTGGGGACTAATCCTGATAAAGATAATCTAATTAATTTGGTTTAGGAGATTAGAATACATGATGTCAGGATTAAGGAGGAGTATGTTGGGGATTAATCCTGATAAGGATAATCCAATTAATTTAATTAGAAGATTAGATTTAGTTTTATCTTCTATCTTATTTTAGGTTTATCTTCTTGGATTAGGATTAGTTTTTATCTTTTAAGTTGAACTCTTGTATTATAAATAGTCTTTGCTGATCAATAAGAAATACATAGTCCTCGATTGTGAGTTTTTCAAATTCCTTTCTCCTTTGTTTTTTTTTTCTCCTACCTCTGTTCTTTCTCTGCTAAGTCGTCGCCTCCACCGCTCCCATCATCTCCTGGGCACAACATTATGTGAGTTAAGAAGAAATTCACAAAGGGAATAGATCAAATAGCTATTTATCGGAAGATGGTTGGAGGAATATAATGGGTGAATTCAATAAGAGATATGGAAGAAAGTATGACAAAAAAAAACAATTGAACAATCATTGAGATCACGTGAAAGCAGAGTGGATCTTATTTAAACAACTGATGAATGGGGAGATAGGTTTAGGATGGGATGACACTCGAAAAACAATTATTGCTGATGATGAATGGTGGAAACAAAATATTAAGGTGCATTTTAACACTCGTTTCTTTTATTTTATTCATTTTCAATCTTTCTTTGATTACATTGATTTCACAATTTTACATAGAATTCGAAGTTTAGAAAGTTCAAGAACAATAATTTATCATTGATATGGCCCCAATATGATGGATTATTTTCTGATATTCTGGCTAGTGGAGAGAGAGAGAGAGAGAGAGAGAGAGATAGAGATAGAGAGAGAGAGAGAGAGAGAGAGAGAGAGAGAGAGAGAGAGAGAGAGTTGTCACCATGTCAAATTGCAATTGAAGATGTTGGATTATAGAGGAAAGATGAAGGAATAAATATAATTGTTGATGAATACAAATGTTATTAAAGCTCTAGACATCAAGAAAAGACAAAAGATAGTGCATGGAAATAGTAATCAAGTAAGAAGTGCAAAGTCAAAGTTTGAGGTCACTACAATGGATGAGAATACAAAAAAAATTTGCTTGAGTTGATGGTTACTAAAAGCCCTACATCATTGTTATATCATCATCAAGAACTAATTGCACCATCACTTGAGATGTGTATGAATATTATCGAAAAAAATATGTGGCATTAACTCAATGGGTGATCTATGAAATTCACATCAATGTCTTTAGAAAAGAAGAACTTGTGCTACATATTTTTCAAACAACCTAGTGATGAAAATCGTCTTTCTTGATTGGGTAAGCGCTTTCTTTACAATTCTTATTAGGTCAAACATTCTGGTGTTTAAACTTTTTATTGTTAAATTTATGGCAATTAGATCCTTGGAGGCTTCAAACTTTTACTGGTTGACTATTTGATTGCTTTAAAACTTTGAAATTAAATTTGCATTATGTTTAAACCTTTTTGTTTGGTTTACCTTATTAATTTATGCCATTATATTAATCTTCTTTTGGTTTCAGTTGAATGAAAAGGTGGAACATGGACAAATTTGTCTTTCATTGTGCCGTTAATATAACTAATGATGAATCAAATGATGAAAATGATTGAGAACTAAAGAGACTTCGATGGAGCAAAATAATGATGAATGATTGATTTTGTCTAAAATAATTGCTCAAAGTATTTTTGTATACAATAAAAAATACATATGCAAAAGCTCATGTCGTACATCTATACATATACGAAACATTTTTATTGAGAAATACTAAATACAAATTATATTTGTTGTTGTCAAGATTTAAGCTTGAGAAAATCAATGTTTGTCGATTTTTGAAAAGATCTAGTTGTAATTATGACCTTAAACCGACACGATAAATACTCGTACATGAAGAGATAAGTATATTCTTGATGACTTGTGCTCGTGGTGCGAACAATAGATTAATACGACAGATATTTTAATATTCTAAAGAGTCAATTAATAGACATTTTCATAATGTTTTGAAGGCCATATGTAAGCTTCCAAGAGATATTATCAGACCACATCCTAATTATAATAAGGGTTTTATTTTCACAAACCACAAAATGGATTATATATTCTTTTTTTTCAAAATAAATGATTAATTTTATTTTTTACATTATAAGTGATATATTTTATTTTTTACATTATAAGTGATATATTTTTTATCTTATTGATTAAAGAGTTTTATATGTAGAATTGCATTGGGGCATTTGATGTCACTCATGTGAAAGCACTACCACAAGGTCAAAAAATTCCATATATCGACATGTACAAAGGCATTCCTACTCAAAATATTGTAGAAGTGATTGGTTTTAATATGTATTTGGCCAAATGGGAGGGATCAACTCATGATAACCGTAGACCTGAGTTGAACTTTTCACATCCATAATGGAAAAAAACATAATCTAGTTGATGCTCGTTATTATTGTTGAATCTAGGATCCCGAGAATGTTTTGAATGATCACAAATTCTTAAGTGAACTCAGTCTGTACTGATGAACTTGTTTGAGCTGATTTCTGTAACAGGACATAGACAAGTTCAGTACAGCGATCGACCTGAGCTGAAGGAATGGACGACCACTGCACACGTAATATATATCGTGAAGATCATAAGTGTGCAGCGGGCGTCCTAAGGATATAAGCGGTCGACCAGTATCAAAAGAGGAGGAGGTCATATGAGCAGCAGAGCACAAACGATCGACCAAAGATACGGAGAGGTCGACCAGTATTAGAGGAGTGTATATGGAGGAGGAGGCATAGACGGTCGACCGAAGGGATAAAGAGGGCGACCGATAATGAAGAACAATGGAGGATCAGAGGAAGACCGGTCGATCAGAGATGAAGAGACGACGACCGGTGGAAAAGGCTGAAAGGAGGAGGTCGCCCGATGATTGATGAATGGGCGACCCCAACAATACATCTTCCAATACATGTTTTGGGGGCGGTCGTCCGGAGGGCTCAGGAGGAGACAATGGACGACCCGGAGGACTGCCAGACTGAAGAGCGGACGTCCAGAGGGCTCAGGTGGAGACAGTGGACGGTCGGAGCAGAGGGCAATAGAAGAGTGGTCGACCGCAGGATGAGAGCGGGCGACCAGTGGACATCAGGCGAAGATAGAGGATGTCCGGAGGCTTGTAGTGAAGACAAGCAGGCGCCCAGGAGTCTGTCAGCTGATGGAGCCGAGAAGACTGGTGGGATCGACCGTAGGATAGGCGGGCGACCGGAGAAGTCTGTCA
>LTAE01005285.1:0-16842 GCA_001647135.1 Pontederia paniculata
ACTCCTTGGCCTACGTCCCCGCTCTGACTTCTCATGCCTTGAGAACTTCAGAGTTTCACTATCAACCCTTCTTTCCGAATAGGGAGAAGAACCCTTTTACAACACTAGTCTTTTCTCCGCTCTAGAGGTAAGACCACACCTCTCTTCACAATGAGCTTTCTCTCAAGATTACAAAGAAGACTTCTCTCTCAATCTCTCTTACAATATAAACTCACTTTGAGAATAAGAGAAGGGGAGAAGAAATTTGCAAGTTTGTGCTCTACGTGCTCTCTTTGATTGAACTTGGAAGTATGCAATGTGTAATCTCCAACTTGGTTACTGTTTCAACCTTCTAAAGACTCTTATATGGCTTCATATCTTCAATATGACCGTTATTCACCTTTTTCTCTTTGATAGGACATACAAAATATGGTTGTTGGATTTTTCTGATCGCCACCAATCGACCGCTACATTTCAACGTTCGACCGCTCTGACAAAAATTAGCCATCGGCAGCTTCACCGGTCTACAGCTGCCTTGGAGCGGTCGACCATTCCTCGCTCCAGAAGCAACTTCGGTTCTATGTCCAGGAGCGGTCAACCGCTATAGTGGACAAGTCGGTGTCCAGGAGCTGCCTTGGAGCGGTCGACCGTTGGCGGCAGACCGATCGACCGGTGTCCTGAGGCGGTCGACCGTTTCTCATTCTAGAGAACTTTGGTTCTGTGATGTGGAGTGGTCGACCGCTCTGTCTGAAACTTCTTTTTTTTTATTTTTAAACTTGTAAGCTGCACAACTTGATACACAATTAAACAACTTTAATCACATACGTTTGCTATAATCAAAACACATGGTGTGGAACCTTTGGACCAACAATAATAATCTTATTTAATGTGTGTGGAGTGTTGTGATTGAGTTATTCATATATTTTATGAACTTTAACTTTTTATGATAACAAAATATTGACACAATATTATCATTATCTTATCTATTGCTTTCTTAGAAATAAGTGAATGACAAAAAAGACATGTAACTTGACAATACTAGAGTTTTTTTAAAAAATGATAGTGCCTAAAATTGGGGATGGCTCATTCGTGATCCAATTTATAAAATCCCAAAATCTTTTTAAGCCAAGAATAAGTCACTTTTGAAAACATAGGCAAGTTTGATTTAGACGCTATAACTGATGTAAACTGGAGCGTTCTTTGCTTGGCAACATTGATGTAAATTGAGGACACAAGTGAGTGACGCAAAAACATGTGTTTGTAATTTAACAACACTAGATAGGAAATAACTTAACAACACTAGATAGGAACCAAATTATAGTGTCTTGATATTAGAGACATATATTGGTGATGCAAATATTAGTGTCCCTAATTCTATTTGGGACACCAAAAATAAGGACGCATAAAATTCATCCATAATAATAGAAAGTTTCCATTAAACACCAGCTTTCTTGTAGTGACTTTACATCCAATGTCACAAAAATGAAGACTACAGCGAGATCACGAATTATAGGAGGCCGAACTAATAGATTGGATCATGAAGAACATGGAATTATATTCTGAGATGTGGAACAAAAGAACCCGTACAAAATGCTCGAGAAAAGGGTCATTGCAAACATCTATTACATGGATAAAGTCACTATGCACGATTTGGGCATTGATGCCAACATAGACTACTTGTGCAAAAGAAAATGGGGTGGAACTACTTAATGAAGACAAAGTGGAAGACATATGAAGTGATTATGTTGCAGTTTTAGAGTTTGGTGCATGCAAAATATAAAAATCTTGCAACTGACCCTAGTGTGATTGTCTTTCTTACACTTTCATTAGCTGAATGTGATATATCAATTCACGATGATGGGCGAGAGGGCATCCTCATATTTAAAATTTGTTTAAAAGGGAGGAGGTATGAAATTAAATTAGTGGGTTACCGATACATGGATGCAGCTAGCAACAAAGCCTCGTACCATCGGAATCTAGCAATTCGTATATTCACAAGATATTCTCAAGTACCATATATATCCGAGGGGATAGTGATGGTGTGGTTCATGATATGGGTTATTTCTCTTTTGTGTTTTGAGCCATGACCATTTGAAATTGAACATTGATGCCTTCATGATTAGGTACATGATCTGTAACATCTTGTTAAAAAAATATAAAATAAAAAAACCACCGCCTCATTGTGAGGTGGGGGTCCTCCTCACCTCTCCTCTCATCCAATGAGATATAGGGAGGTGTGCCATAAAAGGAGGAGCACACCTCCCCTGGCAGCACAAAATCTGGAGAGGAAAAAAGAGAGGGGAAGAAGAATTGGAGAGGAAAAGAAAAGAAATGGAGAAGAAAGAAAAGAGAAAGAAAAGAGAAAAGGAAAAAGAAAAGAAAAGAAAAGAAAAGGAAAGAAAGAAATAGAGCACAACCACCATCTATCTCGGAAAAAAAGACTGTAGAAGAATGGTGGACTAATAAATCGAGGTATGTGGTAGGGATCCTTATTTATTAATTATCAAATTAATTAATATTATTAATTTAGAATTTATATTAACAATAATTTATTTAATTGATAAAGAATGATTGTACTACAGATGGTTAGTAGCACATTTAAGAACTAATCACAACTTAATAATAATGAAAGAATTATATGTTATTGTTTATGCTTAATTGTTAATACTTATTGAATCATCATTGTTAATTGATAATTGATAATTAATAATCATGTATTAATTATTTATTAATAATTATTAATTGTTAGTTAATTGATAACTATTAAATGGCTAATTGTCCTATTGATATTGTTGATAACATAAGTTAGATATTTTTACAATAATAATTATTTTTATGATTAAATGTTATTTATTGAATAACTGTATGTTATGTATTGGTGATTGTATTGTACTTCTAGTATTGATTGTAGAATTGATTGAACCACACCTAGAAGCATTATTACATGTACAATCGTAATTAGGCTTTAAAATTGACAAATATTGATTGTGTAATTGACTTATCGAAGATTGGTATCTCGATGGATTGTATTATGGGGTGTTGATCTCATCCCGGGTTATTCATAAATCATTGATCATATTGTGGGGTGCCGATCTCATCCCAGGTTATTCCTAAATCATTGATTATATTGTGGGGAGCCGATCTCCTCTCGAGATATTTCTAAATCATTGATCTATGACCTAGACGTGGGGTATTGTGGGTACTATGTGTTACCCAAGTTTGGCCAACGTTATTGACATCGAGATGATCATTGTCTTCAATACATTGATAAATAAGCACAATGATTGATTGATTGAGTGAATTATTGAATATTGATAAATATTATATGATATATCGAGACAGATTATTGAGGACAGATATATGGGGACGGCTTTAGGAAGTTATAGGAGGGGCTTCCAAAATGTCATATGATATATGATTAGGAAAATAAAGTAAAAGATAAACTTCATTTGTGATTGATTGTTATGAGCCATTGATCATTGATATTGACACATTATGTACCACGGGTACTTACTGATGCTCATGACATTATTAATAGTTGTAAAGATCGAACATTGATTATGAAAATGAAGTAAAAGATAAACTTCATTTATTATTGACTGGTTATGAGTTATTGATCATTGATATTGACACATTGTGTACCTACAGGTACTTATTGATACTCATAACATTATTAATAATTATAAAGATCAAATATTGATTATTGATAAGATTGAATGATAATAATAATGACCATCATAATGTACTAATAAGACTTAGTACCAATAAATGACATTGATCATGCTAGAGTAGAAGGCAAATCTAGCTTATTTATATTGATTCATACTGATGAAACGTAGGATTGTATCATGCTAGATTATATATTACTATTGTTAAATGATAATAATTCCCATAAATTGTTAAATAAAGTTTAGTACATTTAAAGTTATTGATTATGCTAGGATAATTGACATACCTAGTATATTATTGATATTGAAATGTACATTTATTGTTATGATCTTTTGAGACAAATATTAGGTCTCTAAAATATTTATGACTGCCACATACGACTAATTGGGATTGATTTCCCCTGCATTGTGGATTCGTGCAGGTAATCGAGAATAATGGATCGCGGTGGCACTGCTCTCGATGTAAAGATTGCACATGGTATATGTATAAGTTTTGTTATTGTTATTGAGTCTTATACTGATTATATTTTATTATTAACATTTTTTTGTTGTTTATAGTTTTATATCGTATATTGTTTATTGTTGTAGCATTCCCGGGACCACCTGACCGCGTGTTGAATATTGATTTGATCGCTTGTCTAGGCCGGATTTTGGGGCGTTACATGATCAAACAAGGTGGGCAAGAGAGTGGAAAAATAGTTATTGAATGATCATCACTCTAGTTATTCTTGTTTTGGGTCATAATGTGGATGTCTTATAAAGATGGATCAAGTGGCAACCACATTGACATTGGGAATCATGTAAGGAAGATAGTGACCTCTATCACCTTCTCTTTCATGATGAAATGCTCAGACACCCTGGTATGATTCGAGATGCTACCACATTGACGATGAGTAAAGATATATAAATTTAGAAGTTGCCATATTTGAATAGGAGTGGTGTGTCATTAAATTGACAACTGTCAAATTCGAACCTGTAATATTGGAACCTTATGACGCACCCCATTGGACAGTGCTGCCCCAACTTCAGAGCCATGATTACCTCACCAACATGGACAGCCACCTCATCATGCGGACATGGACCAAATTTTCAGTTTGGATTAAAATCAGAATGATGGTGATTATGCCTTAGTTGTTTAGACAGTCTACTTGGGCCTTTAGCCCATTAAGTTTTGTTTGATTTTAGTTTTTTGGAGAAGGGTCTAACATTCACTTATAAATAAGAGAGCTGACTCCTGATGATGTTAATGAATGTATTGTCATCTTGAATTCTGATTCCTTGGGAGATGATATCTTCTTTGTTCTTCATGAACTTCGGCTTGGATTGCAGGTAATATCTTATTTTGCAATTCATTTAAATTCCATCAGTTTGATATTGATTCTTATGCACAAGTTCGCATATTGGTCGATATTTCCGTCTTCTTGATTCGTGTTATCGTGTTATTGTGTGATTCCTTCTTATTTTTCGCTTCTTTTGGTTCTTAGGACAGGTTCCCTAATGAGGTTCATATCATTTTGTATTAGAGCGTGAGGTTTCGAATTCTTGAATCTAGTTCTCTTTTCATTTAGTTGTTCAAAGAAATCATAGGTTTTGACAATCATATCAAAATTTGGTTTTTTTGTTTTATCAAACTTCAAAAAAGAAAAGTTTTCAGTTTTTGTTTAATTATTTTATCAGAAAATTTTGTCCAAAAACATAAAACACAAAAAAAGAGAGAAAAAGATTATGCTTGTTCTACGCTATTCTGCAAAAAAAAAAACACTATTATTGTCTCTACTTGTCTCAATCGTTCATAAAAAAAACTATTTTCCCTTGCCAAACCAGAATACTTTGAAGCCTTATTTCTTTTCAAAATTGTTCTTTCCCTGAAAAATAATCTGGCTAGATTTAGTTTCTTTCCTAAATTGTTCTTTCCCTAGAAACAAAATTTGAGTAGGATTTTATTTGTTTCCAAAATTGTCCCTTTCCCTGGACAAAAAATTCTGAGTTGGATGTTATTTCCTTTTGTCCAGAAGTAAAAAAGGAAAAGAGAGAGAAAGAGAAAAAGAAATAAAAGAGAAATGGAAAAAAAGAAGCAAAAAAAAAAAGAAAGTTCTCAACATTGCCTTGGTGAGAACATTTATGAAAAAGAAAATCTAGACATTATTCTTTCAAGAACAAAAAAATTATTTTCTGAACATTGTTCTTGGCTCATGTTAGGCATTTGGCTTAAAACTAATTCCCTATTGTTGCATTTTCTTTTTTCTTGATTCAAGAGTCTTGCAAAACTACTACATTCAGTCTACTTTCATTTTCTTGATGATCTGGTAACGATATTGGTTGCGTCATATTCTAAGAATTGATTTTCTATGGATTTTTAACTGAATTGTGGATCTCTCGCCTATCCCCTGTTCTTGGTCTGCTTAGAACGTCGAGGAGTAATATAGAGGGGTAAAAGACAAAGGGTGAGATCATTTGAGGGTAAAGTCATCGTGTGTGATTCGAGTGCACCACTATTTGACATTATTGAGAGCACCACATGAGGTTTTTGTGAGGCTTCTTTGTTTAACATTTTTATGTAGAATGTCAAAATATGGATACAGATGTGGACAATCGTATGGGTACTTGACATTCCTTAGTTTTTTTTTCATTCTCTGCGTGTACAAGAAAATGCCCTTGAAATTGAGTGACAACGAGAAAATATTTTATATGCTCCTTGTCGTCTAATGGATATAGTTGGTGGGATGATAATGGACAGCGAAAGTTGTGTAAACCTTGCAAGCTACTACATGGTGTAGAAGTTGGGTTTGCCGACCTTGAAACATCCCAAGCCATATAGACTATAGTGATTGAACAATGGAGGAGAAGTTAAGGATACCAAACAAGTGCTTGTGTCATTCAGTGTTGGAAAATACGCTGAAGAAGTATTGTGTGATGTAGTTTCAATGAAAATTTGTCATATCCTTTTGGACGACCATGGTTGTATGACTAAAAAGTGATACATGATGGAGCCACCAATCGTTACAAGCTTTGCAAAAATGGAAAAAAGCACACCTTAGTATCCTTGTCGCCCTAAGAAGCATATCAAAATCAATTGCAACTTAAATAGCATGTAGCAGCCTCCAACATCGAGAAAAAGAATATAGTTGCACAACATTTCTTGAAGAAAGCTAAAGTTGAATGTCATATTGTAAATGAAAATGAATCTTTGAGTTGTGAGGAAGACAAACATGAAAAATCAGAGTGTGTTGAGATCAATAAAATTGAGGAAGAAGATTGACACAAAATTTCTGATACTTTGTGTAATATCTGACAAAAAAGAAAAAAATATAACCCACTGCCTCACAACACACGGGGGGCTTTGCTGTCCCTCACCCTCCCTCTTCCAATGAATGAAGGAGAGGTGTGCTGTAAAAGGAGCACACCTCCCATTCTCATTAGAGCAACTGAGAGGAAGGGAAAGGAAAAAAATAGAGAGGGAGAAAAGAATTGGAGAGTAAAGAAAAAGAAAGGAAAATGATAGAAAAAGAAAAAGAAAAAGAAAAGAAAGAAAAAAGAAAGAAAGACAGAAAGTGTCGCCACCATCTAACTCGGAAAAGAAGACTTTAGAAGAACGGTGGACATGATTGGTAAGTGTGATAAATGCATATGTACGATTAGCATAATTCACTTATTTCATAGCTTTATTATGTGATTTAAGTTATATTTGATAGTGATTCCCACAAAGAATCATGAGCTACTCAAAGTTGGATGATTGTGCAAGATTTTCAGGATCGACAGACTTTGAGAGGAAGATCGACCGACTTATAGGAGGAGGAGAAGATTCAACCAACCTTTAAAGGGTCAACCGACTTCAATCAACCGACATCAGGCCATAGCGCATCAACATGCACAGGCCGTAGTGCCTTTTATGAGGCCGTAACGAAGCATCATTGAATCATAGCGGCTGCCGTCTACTCGTAGGAGCAACATTGAGGTCGTAGCACACTTCCTTCTGACCGTAGCACACTCAAACATTCATAGTGCTCGCATCCAACTCGTACCACATTCTCACACCCGTAGCGCATCACATTCTACCCGTAATTCAACCTGTCGAAGTCATAGCTCGTGAGAATTGTAAGTGGTTGGTGGCCTTGGCTACAATGCCTATATAAGGGGTAATTAGGGTTTTGGGACTGACTCTGCTCTCTTTGGGGGATGGGAGACAAAATTTGGAGGCTTGTAATCAATCTTAAGGATTCTGAAACTTGAAAGAGGTACAATTAATGTTGTATGTTTGAGACTTTGATTTAGGTTGAATGTTAGTATTTGAACTTGTGATTTAGAGTGTTATGATGAATTTTTCCCTCTTTTACTTTCCCCTCTCTCCTATCAATATGGATAACTAATCTCGCATGTTTTAGGGTTAGATGAAATTTAGGGTTTAATGTCTTCTGAATAGTGATTATGCATGTATGTGACTCTTTTACTTAGTGAATATATTGTTAAATTCTCATGAGATCAGCTACCTCATTCGAGTTACTTTAGGTTGTTAAGTGATGAAAGTCATCTTAATCAACTAGTAGAATTTGATAAATATGATATATGAGTGCTATCTAGAAATAGAAGTGCCTTATATTGCTTCTCGATGCTCATTAATGTAAATGCAACTATCGTGAGAGTGAATACATGAAAGTGTTATTCCATAGCCCTAGTTAGAATTATGTTTCCTTGAAAGAGGAATGCATAATTATTGGAGTGAAGCAAGAGTCTATTGCAAGTTATATCACTATCTCCTTTGCATGATCACCCTAGATGGATTTGAAACCCTAGAATATGTCTCTCTTATATTTACTCTCATTCTAGTGCTCAGTTTATTTACTTCTTTGACATTCATCTTCTTTAATTGTAATTGATAGTCTAGCATTTCCTCCTCTAACCCTAATTGTCTAGATAACTACTTGAGAAGTATAATTCTAGTACTTGGCCGCTTCTCTGTGTGATCGATATTTTATTACTACAACAAGGCCCCGTGCGCTTGCGGGACGCTTGTCAATGATTAACGAAGGTATGTGGTAGGGATCCTTATTTATTAACTATCGAATTAATTAATCTTGTCAATTTAAAATTTGTATTAACATTGATTTATTAGATTGATTAAGAATGAAAAATAGACACAACACATCCTTATTTATTAACTATCGAATTAATTAACATTGCCTGTAGCACATCTAAGAATCAATCGTACCTTTTAATATTTAATGAAAGAATTATACATCACTACTCATATTTAATTGTTAATAATTATTGAATTATCATTGTTAATTTATAATATATAGTTGTTCATAATCATGCATTGATTATTATTAATTGATGATTACTGATTGTTAATTAATTGATTATCAAATGATAAATAGTTGTGGCTAATTGCCATTATATATTTTTGTAAGAATCGTGATTTATGATTAAATATTATTAATCGAATAATATCATACATGTATTGATGATTGTATTGTGCTTCTAGTATTGATTGTAGAATTGACTGAATCACACCTAGAAGCATAAATGTATGTACAATCATAATTAGGTTTTAAAATTGACAAACATTAATTGTGATTGTAATTGGTTTATTGAAGATTGATATCTCGTTGGATTATAGTGTGTGGTGCTGATCTCATCCTAGGTTATTCCCGAACCATTGATCGTATTGTGAGGTGTCAATCTCATTATGAGATTTTTCCCAAGTCATTGATCTATGTCCTAGACATGGGGTATTGCGGGTACAATGTGTTAACCGGGCTTGGTCAGCCTTATTGACATCGAGATGACTATTATCTTCAATACATTGATAAATGAACACACATTGATAGATTGATTGAAGTATTAAATATTTTAAATATCATATGACATATCAGGACGGCTTATTGGGGACGACTTTAGGAATTCATAGGAGGGATACCAAAATGTCATATGATATATGATAAGAAAAATGAAGTAAAAGATAAACTTCATTTACTATTAATTGGTTATGACCTATTGATCATTGACATTGATACATTGTGTACCTATGGATACTTATTGATGCTCATAATATTATTGATAATTGTAAAATCTGAACATTGATTAAGAAAAAGTAAAAGATAAACTTTATTTATTATTTATTGGTTATGAGTCATTGATCATTGATATTGACACATTGTGCACCTATGGGTACTTATTGATGCTCATAACATTATTGATAAATTATAAAGATTGAGCATTGAATAATGACAAAATTGAATTATAATAATAATGACTACCATAATGTTCTAATAAGAGTTAGTACTCATAGATGCCATTGATTATTGCTAGAGTATAAGATACATCTAGTTTATTGATACTGATTCATATTGATGAAACATAGGATTGTATTATGCTAGAATAATAAACTCATTAGCATATTGTTATTCTTTAATTAATACTTTCAAATGTGCTAAGTAAAATAATTACACTGAAAATGTTAATTATACTAGGATAATTTATATGCCTAATATATTATTAATTATTGATATGATCTTTTGAGACCAATGTTAGGTCTCTTAAATAAATATGATTGCCACATACGACTAATCGGGATGAATTTCTCTTGCATTTAGGTTGCTGTAGGTAATCAAGAATGAAGGATCATGGTGGCATTGCTCTTGACATACAGATTGCACATGGTATATATGTATATATATATATATATAATCATATAGTAATGGTATTTTATTATTAGCAAATTATTCTTTGTTTATAATTTTATTTCTTATATTGTTTGTTGTCATAGTTCTCCCGAGACCACTTGACCGCATGTCGAATATCGATTCGGCTTCATGTTGAGGCTGGATTTCGAGGCATTATGCTTTGAGACTAATAAAATTGAGGAAGAAGAGAGCCACCACATTCTTGAGTGCTTTGAGACAAGCAAAAGTGAGAGACAAAACTTGAACGATAAAAGAGAGAAAGAAACAATTAATGAGAGAAAATATTTTATTGTTGAGAGCGTAAAGAAAGAGAATTGTGAGTTTTCTAACATTACTCGTCTTTTATCTATTGTTATCTTCTCCTTGCAGGATATAAAGGCTCAAGAACACTTTCATTCACACATTATTGCTAATAATAAAGCATGCGAGAAGGAGCTATCTTTGGTATGTTTGACTTTGAACAAGATGATGATTGATTTTATTATCCAACTTCTTGTTCAAGTGTTTTGAATCATAAATTGTTAAATTTTTATACGTCTCGCATATTTTTGTCTGACAGGAACTTATCCTAGTACTAGGTATCTTTCAATGGTTAATTATGATCTCTAGATTTTCTGATGAGAGTAGTATATTTTTTATTGATGATTATTCTTGTTGCTCCATTGGGAAATGTAAGACTTTTGGTGCATGTGGTTCTCTGACTTATGAAGACCAATTGATTGATTATAAAGATACGTCGAGATTTATGTCATATGGATATTTCAGTTACCGATTTTCATTCTCTGACATGATTGACTTTTCTTGTTTTTGGAAAACACTATTTGATAATTCGAGTTTTTTGACTACATTTGATAGTTAACCGATTGGTCATTTTGGAAGATTAATTTTATATGATTTTGGATTTTATAACGTGTCTATTGGTTTGTTGTCATTGAATAGATTCATGCTCATTATTTTCATTGGATTTACCATACTTGGATTTTATGGGAAATATACCTTTATGTCCATTGAAGACTTTCTGATTTATAGCAATCAATTGGGTGATTCTTATGATCATTTAAAATATTTTCTATCTTGTGGGGATTCAATTGCATATTTTCTTGAAGAATTAAAGTTGGAACATATTGATTTTCTTGGTCTGAATGCATTTGATTTTGTTCGTGTTGGATTCTTGTTTTTTAGGAGTACATTTTATAGTTTCTTTAACAATATCTTACTTTGTAGAGGAAGGTCCACAAAATATCGAGATTTATTCCTAAATGTGCATTCGTATCAAGGGCATAAAATCTTTCACCTAGGGAGTGTGAACTTCCTTTTATTATTTCTGTGTTTAAGTTTCTTCTTGAGGAACCCAAAGTGGTCATTGGATCATGTGCTTTGATGTGCGTCCCTAAGCTAACAAATTGGATATTTGTAGATTTGAGGACGAATCTTTTTGAAAAGAAGGGGAATAGCATGATTCCTGAAACTACCACAGACGATGAGTAAAGATGTATAAATTTAGAAGTTGTCATATTTGAAGAGGAGTGGCGTGTCATGAAATTGGCAACTGCCAAATTCGAACCTGCAATATTTGAACCTTACGACGCACCCTGCTGGACCGAACTCATTAAACTTGGACACGGCGCTGCCCCAACTTCAGAGCTATGATTACCTCGCGAACATGGACAATCATTTCATCATACGGACATGGACCAAATTTTCAGTGTGGATTAATATCAGAATGATGGTGATTAGGCCTTAGGTTTTTAGATAGTCTACTTGGGCCTTTAGCCCAATAGGTTTTAGTTGGTTTTTAGTTTCATCGAGAAGGGTCTAGCATTCTCCTGTAAATAAGAGGACTAACTCCTAATGATGTTAATGAATGTTTTGTCATCTTGAAGTCTGATTCCCTAGGAGAGGATATCTCATTTTTTCTTCTAAAATCCGACTTGGATTGTGGGTAATATCTTATTTGAAAATTCATTTAAATTCCATCAGTTTGATATTGATTCTTATGTGCAGGTTCGCATATTGGTCGATATTTCCGTTTTCTTGATTCATGTTTAAATGCGATTCCTTCTTGCTTTCCGCTTCCGCTTGATAGTGGTTCGTTAGGTCAGGTTCCCTAACGAGGTTCGTATCACACCCATTACCCATTTGTCAAAGGACGAATTTGAGTATTGAGGAGAATTGGAGTTGTTTGACGGAGGGACTTGGGCAAAACAATCTAACTTGGTCGAATGGCAAGAGGAGCAAGACATAAACAAGCTACCGACACAAGAAACGAAGGATGATGCTTGTATCCCTGGTTCCCTGATGCATGATACTTGTGTCCCACATGCCACTACTTTTGAGAGAGGACAATCTTTAGGGTTAGGTCATGGTGACTTTACTTCTTGTTATGTCAGAATTCAAGAACTTCTCCAAGGCCAAAGGAGCATGCAAGAACAAATGACACAGATTGAGTAGTGAACAAGCTTTAATGAATGCAATTATAGCGCGTGTCAATGATTGGCACATCGAGCACAATGATAGTTCTTCATTTTCTCCTCCACATCATTGAGCATGTGGGCTTTCTTCCCCTGTAGCTCATTTAGTATGATTTAGTTTTTATCACATTTAGGACAATGTTCTTTGGGGGAGTAGTGTTAGTCATTATTTAGTTAGCTCATAGACATCTTTAGTTTCAGGTTGTCAAGTTACACTTCTTGTAGTGATGTCGTATTTGTGTTTGTTTACATGCATGTGAAGTTGTTTTAATGAACTTTTGAATGACTTGCTTGTACATTAATTTTTACACCATATGCAACACAAGCGAATAAGAATGATTATTGTATTGTAACATAAATTAACTTTCTAAATTTTTGAAATGTTATTGTTTGTCTCACTCCATGCATGGGTAAGGAACTTATATATCTAGATGCAAAAAAAAAGAGGTTGGAACTAACAACATATTTTAGTGATAGGATTTGTAGGTAGAATGGAAGTGTCTAAGGGGATTCCAGTCCAAGTGTGGGTGATGATGATGTGTGTTGAGGTGGAAAACATGCCCAGTTCCATACTCATAGGGTATGATAGTTTACATAGATAATATCACCCGGGTGTGAATTCCTGGAGCTAGGGGCAAGCGAATAAATACAATCCAATCAGCAAATTGGAAATATTTTGTTTCATAAACACACACTCCAACTTCAAGTAGACAGCCTTCGTTGTAGTATGTTACGGGTGAATCCAAAGGGAAATTGAAATTTGTCACTTAACTAATCTACATTTCACTAAACCGAATCGGGGAAAATAATAATGTTTTTTGCAATTAATGAAAATGCAACACTAAACTCTGAAAAGTGAAAATAATATGTTTTTTGGGTTTTTGGATTAAAAGTAATTAAATGCAAGAAAAGAAGAAGTGAATCGCCCAACAAGAGATAAGCACTGGGACATTGGAGATGCTTTCAACCTCGTTCATTCCGCTGAATCAATAAATCAACAAATAGTAATCAGGAATCACAAAGAAATGGACCTATGTACTCTCATAAGTTAGGCACTTCAACTCAGCTGCTCTCCCAGCTGCACTCGCACGTCAAGATTGAAGATACAAACACATACAACTCAGATTCCCAGGGATCACTTCAGACAACTCTCATTGTTAGAGTAACCCTTATCTATTTTTGCTCAACAACAGATTAGCGAGAGCCTCTCAGCCTACCCCATTTTCCTATCCAGCAGAGTGTCGCTTCTTAACTAACACCACCACTAGTGTAAATCGAGTAATGGTTTCTTGGGTGCTATTCCCCTCTCGGTTTATAGTAATACCCAACAACATGGCCATATTCTGATATGGAGATTGCAACAAGAACCACACCTCACATCAAAAATCAGAATACCAACGCAGAAAATCAGAATTCATCTAGCAGGAGCCTCTCAGCCTACCCTTAGCTTCCTAATCTAGCAGAGTGCAACTTCTCAGCCCACACTACCCTGGAGTATGAATCAGATGATGGTCTCTTAGGTGCTACTCCCTTTCGATTATAGTAATACCCAGCAATATACCCCTTCCTCTTGGATGGATATTGCAATGAGAATACGCCTAAATATCGAATCAGCATATCATGCCCAAGAAATTATAATCATCAAGTAATTCAACACATGAGCAAAACCATATGGCAGCAATAAAAACACAAACAAAATACATTCAAATGGCAAAAATGAGTTCTAGAACACTCCTACGCCCCGGCTAATAGATTTATCCTATTAAAGCCATTGCAAACATAACAAAATCACAAATCCATTTCAAGAATTGCAAACACTCCTATGCCCCGGCTAATAGATTTATCCGAAAAGACTTAATGATGTTCCTATCAATCACTCCTTCCTCACTGCCATCCAAAATCAACCATACTATAACGCCAGCTCTAGATATTTCCTATGTTGGAAAAACCTTCAAGCTTCAACAATGCTGCCCTTCTCCCTCACCTTAGGACGCCCGCTGCACACATGTGATTCTTCATGATGTGTAATACGTGTGCAGTGGTCGTCCATTCCTTTAGCTCAGGTCGACCGCTGTACTGAACTTGTTTATGTCCTGTTACAGAAATCAGCTCAAACAAGTTCATTAGTACAGACTGAGTTCACTTACAAATTTGTGATCAATAAAAACAATCTCGGGATCCTAGATTCAACACTCCTATCGATCGGTCATCGGTAAATTTCCTTTCGCTCATCCTTCTCCCTCCCTCCTCTAAAAAAAATTGAAGCCCTAGTTTTATCTTTTGCATTTTCTTTCAAATCTAGAATCTCTTTGAGTGTTAACTTTGGGTTTTGGATGCTACTTTTAGTGATTTTATTATATTGTACATTGATATATAACCTTGTGCTCTTTTGGCTGATTCAAGTTTAAAATATGGTTTTTTAATCTTTTTTTTTATATCTTAACCTGAGAAAATGTTAGGTTTGGTAGGTGGCATTGTTGATTTTCATTTTTTTCCATAATGATTTCTATATGTTGTTTTTGATGCAAGGATAATATTTGGTCTAAATTTATGACTTTTAGCTAAACTAAGGTTAATTTTTTTTATTATTTACTGTTATTACGAGAAAATATCTTAATTTAAGTGTTTTTTTCCAAACAACTGTAATCTTCTTGGACTTAATTTTTGAAAAAAAAAATTCTAAACATCTTTTGTGGACTATTTTTCCACAAAGCTTAAATTTTGTTTCAGACTTCCAATCATGTTGAGGAGGCAATTATTGAAGAAAAGTTTTTTGTCAAAATTTTGATATGAATACACTTCAAATACTAGATTGCTAAGATCAAATTGATGAAACAATAAATTCTTTGCAAAGGTAAATCCTTACTTCTTACAATTTTTTAACAAATATAACATCATTATTTCATTTAATTTGTACAATGTGCATGATAATGAAAAATTAATTATGAGATGGAAGACATAGATGAGAATCACGAACAATGTGATGGTGCCGATGGCAAGTCGTTTGTTAAATGTTGTTTGATTCGAATGATGAAGCAAATAAATATATATTTTTTATGCTAGAACATTTGGATTCTCTTTTTTTCTTAAGGCCAATGGTAAAAGAATACTCTCAAATAGTATGTTTCTTTGTTCAAAGAAAGGTTATAAAGATGTTAACTGAAATGTTGGAAGTGATGTGAAATGAAGGAAGTAGTGTGAAGCTCAATTATTTATCGGCGAAAGAAAGGATAAAAATTGAATTGTAAAAAGATTTCATGAAGAACATAACAATTTGTTATCCACTCCTACAAAGGTTGTAAAATTGAGATCATATTATAACTTATGTGATACTTCTAAAGATCTCATTACAAAATTTCATCGAGTTGGGATGTGTCCTTCTAATATTTCAAAGCTTCTTAGTTTCTCATATGATCCATCAATTACAACGCGAGAGTGTATAAATCATTTAAAATCAACGAGACCAAATAATGTCGGTAGAGAATGCATGGGTGTGATTGCTTTTCTCAAGTAGAAGAAAGAGGATGATGTGGGGGGTTTTTGTTTCGAAATGGCTGTAGATGAAAATAGCACTACAAGAAATTTGTTTTAGGCAAATAATTTATCGAGAGATAATTATGCAACTTTTGGAGATGTTGTGACTTTTGACACAACATATAGAACCAATAAGTTTTGCATGTCATTGACACCTTTTATGGGGGGGTTAATCACCATATGCAATCTATTTTGTTTGGATGTGTATTACTTGTCGATGAGGCAGAAAATATGTTTTAGAGAAATTTTTAGTGCATTCTATGGCGTTTTTATGGTTGGTGCGTGAGAGGGCACATGGTATTGCCGAAAAAGATCAAACTCGGTAAACGATTCCGTTGAAGTTGCTTCGCGGACGGGCAAGGCTTTAGGGCTTTTGCAATTTGGAGACGGAAACATGCCTCGTGAGCTCCGATTCGTCACCCATTTCGCCCGGTTCGGGCGCTCAGTAGTGTAGATATCGGTCCCCCTTTACTATAGATGATCTTATTTTTACTAACTTTTACTCTC
>LTAE01005285.1:16938-29019 GCA_001647135.1 Pontederia paniculata
TTTTTACTAACTTTTACTCTCGTCGGATTGCGCTCCAAAATTTTCTCTTGAATTCTGTGGGCAAGATATACTCAAGAAAAAATCAACAGCCATAGATAGCGAGCCGTTATTTTTCTATAATTATCTCTAGTTTGCATTTAGAATTTGAATTTACCCTTTAGAATTTTCACTTTAATGAATTTTGTGAATTTTCGTACAACTCCGATGGTTGCAATAATCGATAAGTTGGTTCGGCGTGTCATATCACGTGCCTAGGAAAATAGGCGTAATTTTTCGTGCATTCTTTGGCACTTTTATTGTCGGTTCGTGAGAGAGCACATGGTATTGCCGATAAGGATCAAACACAGTACACGATTTCGTCGAGGTTGCTTCGCGGACGGGCAAGGCTTTAGAGCCATCACAATTTGGGGTCGGAAACATACCCCATGAGCTCCGATTCGCCACCCGATTCGCCCGGTTCGGGCGCTCGGTCGTGTAGATATCGGTCGCCCTTTACTATAGATTATCTCATTTTTAGTAATTTTTACGCTCGTCGGATTGCGCTGCAAAATTTTCTCTCGACTTCTATGGGCAAGATATACTCAAGGAAAAATCAGCGGCCATAGATAGCAAGCCGTTATTTTTCTTTAATTATCTCTAATTTGCCCTAGGAATTTGAATTTACCCTTTAGAGTTTGAACTTTTATGAATTTTGAGAATTTTCGTACAACACCAACGCTTGCAAAAATCGATAAGTAGATTCAGCGTGTCATATCGCGTGCCTAGAAAAATTGTCGTAATTTTTCGTGCATTCTATGGCCCCTTTATGGTCGGTGCGTGAGAGAGCACATAGTATTGGCGATAAGGATCAAACTCGGTACACGATTTCGTCGAAGTTGCTTCGTGGACGGGCAAGGCTTTAGGGCCTTCACAATTTGGGGACGGAAACATACCCCGTGAGCTACGATTCGCCACACATTTCGCGCGGTTCGGGCTCTCGGTCGTGTAGATATCGGTCCCCCTTTACTATAGATGATCTCATTTTTTACCCCCCCCCCCCCCCCAACTCCAAGTTGTCGTCATCCTCCTTTTATACTTCAGTTATCCTCTTCTGCCATATTGACACTTGTCCCCTGCCTTTTCCTTCAAGAAATGCGCAGGAATATGGAAGAGGACTCTTTTTGCAAAGCTGGTCGAGGCTTTGTCTTTTGTCTTCTGTCTGGTAGCGGAAGGGTGTGAAACATTGTCTCTGGAGGAGAGCTTCAAGTGTGAAATTGTCTTAACAGACTACCATCGGCTCTAGAAGATGCCTGGGTGTGAAACACTCCTTCCCAGGTCCCTGCAGCCAAATGAACATAAGATCACAAGAATCATGCTAAAAAATTGTTCTAAGTTGTGAAAAATACCATATATCAGACAGGGAATTGCAAGATGTGTAGAAGTCATAAAGAAGAGATAGTAATACAACATAAAGGATCAAAATAATGGCAAAAGCATAACTCTACACATCAAATTATAGACCAAATTTCATGTTATCAACTTCCCCTAAACTTGAGCTTTTGCTTTTCCTCAAGAAAAGAGTAGAGATTTGAGTCAAAAGAACTACATTTCAGAATAGCCACTAGATTGGCATATGCCAACTTACACTCTCACTTTAAACCACTTGAATCTCTGGTCACAATTCCATATTTTTAGAAAATTTAAATCCCCTCCTAAGACTATTGAAACCTGAGCCCAAGTGTAGGTCCATGGCTGCAATACCAGATGGCACCTCCCCATATCCACTCTTTTAGACTTTGAATCCCAGAATCATATTTAGAAGGATGATGGATCACTCACAAACAATTAAGGGTTACCAACCCCTTCTTTTTATTAGTCATCCATTTTTTTTTCTCTTCTAGATGTATCATTGTAATTGTCATTTTAGAGAGTAAAAATAAAAAGATGATTCCCTTCAGCATATCCTCACATTTCTTCCTAGAATACTAGGTTCGGATGATAGGGGTGATCAAGAGGAGCATACTCTTGACTCTTTAAAATGAAAGGTCAGAGGGATAGTTGATTGAGGTGAGAGACGCAAGGTTCCCGCAACATTGTCCCACCATTTCTTTCGAGAGTACTCTAATGAGGTGCCCGTGGTGTGATTGAGCCACACATTCTTGACTTCAGGGTATGAAGTCAATGAAGTGGTTATTTAAGAAAAGAAAATTTCTTCCTAGGGAAAGAAAAATTATATTGTAGATTAAACACTCAAACTGGGATTTTTCTCAATCTTTCTTCTCTTCTTTTCGCTCTTTGAAAGTAAACCACCATAGGAGTAGGAATTGCAAGGCCTAAAGGCAGGGTCTGAGTAAGGTATCAATGTAGCAGCTAAGTTTTGGTCGTACTTGGGGCTAGCTATGTTACTTAGTTCTTTCTTCAAGGTAACCATGGGGAAACTCATGACTTAGGATAAGGGTGTGACTTCTGGTACAAACAAAAACAATGAAATGACACTAAAAATGCAAAATGATCATGCATAAAAGGAAAACACCTTAAAGTTGTGTACATGATGTAGGGGGTGTTATGAAAACTAGATTAAATGAAAATCATACACAAAAACGTAGGCATGGAAAAATCAAATTGGAGTTGTGAGCATTTAGGTCATACCATTGGCTCCCCTAAACTTAAATTCAATGTTTTACCCAATGTTTGTCTAAGTTGGGAGAGACTGTGAACTTTAGTTAGGTGGTGGCAGGAAGTTGGGGGCAATTTCATGAGGTGTTTGAGTATCAAAAAAGTGTTACTAGTTCAACTTAAGGCAGGACATCTTCAGTTGGGGGCAGTTGAATGTGGGATGCTTAAATGCTATGAACATAAAGAAAAGGAAAAAAGAAAATAAAATTATTAGATTGGATTACCTCCCAATAAGAATCATTGTTTATAGTGTTAGACTAGACTTTGTATCCACTTAATCATTTGTGTCCAGGAGGTGCAGTAGCTCCACAATCTTTGAGGTGGATGGGATGGGAAGCAAGGGGTAATTGACTTAACACCCAACTTGCGGAAACTAACTCCAGTAGGGTTTGTTATCGTGCCATTTGAACTTTCAAAAGCTTTTTGTCCCTACTGAAGGTAGAGAGAAGGGGTTTTACCTCTATCTGGAGGGCACTAGTGATTGCTTCAGAGGAAACATCTGCTATCTTTTAGAGGACCTCACTAGTTGGGGAGATTGGTCCAGGAGAAAAACTGATGTTGTCATTATTACACCCCTACAACTAACTATTGCAATCTAGAGATTTATGATAGTTACCTAATTCAAGTTCCTTATATTGTCCATCTACTACAGATTGAAGCTTATAGCTCAGATTTTCCTTCAAAATGATTGTAGATACATCTTCAATTACTTCTTCCAATACCTCACTAACCTCAAATACATTGTCATGGGAAGGGGATTTCATTACTTACGCCAAGTTAACTCAATCTTATCCTCTCCTAGTTGAAAAGATAATTTCCCGTTCTTAACATCTATCATAGATCCAGTTTGTGGCTAGGAAGGGCTGGCCTAAGATCAATGGTGTATTTAAATCCTCTTTCATGTCTAACAACACGAAGTCTGTCAAAATGTAGAATTTCCCTACCATAATGGGTATATCTTCTATGATGCCTTGGGGGTACTTGAGTGATATATCTGCCAATTGGAGAGCATATTAGTTGGCTTCATATCACCAGCGTTCGATTTCATGCACAATGATAGGGGTATTAGATTGACACTTACCCCCAAGCTGCTTTATTAACTTGTAAACTCCCTTTCTCACAAGGGATTGAGAAGCTGTCAAGATCCTTGAGTTCGGGTGGTAGCATGTTCTGAATTACTGTGTTGGCCTCCTCAGTTAGAGCTATAGTCTCATGTACATTAGTTGTTCATTCCTTGACAAGATATCCTATAGAAATTTGGAGTATGTGGGCATTTGTTGCAGGGCTAACACAAAGGATATGTGTATATGCAGTTTCTTCAATACCTCCATGAAACTTGCAAGTTGCTGGTCATTTTGTCCTTTCACGATTTTTGAGGGAAGGGTAATGTAGTGATCTACAGGTCATAGGGGTTTAGCTAGATTAGGATGTGATTCAGCTAAAATGAAAGGCATAGCAGGTTTGTCAGTGGGCAAAGAGGTTGGCTCAGAGTTCCTTTTGTCCTTTCGAGTTTGTTTAGCTCCTCCAATTGTTTCCCACTCCTTAGGATAATAACTTGGCATTGCTCCTTAGGATTAGTTTCAGGTCATCCAAGAAAGTTCTAGGTAGCCTTGAAGTCATGTTGGTCTGCCGAGCTATTTGACTCTGCAAGATCTTGTTGTGAGTTGTTAATCCTTCCATCTATGTTGACAGTTGTTTCATGATCTCATTTCGTTGCTCTTGTTGCCTCATCAAATTCTCCATAATGATTTCCATGTTGGACTTCTCAATAGCTAGGTCCATCTGATTCTAATTGGGCAAGGAGTAATGCTTGGTACTTTTGAGGATTATACTAAGCTGGCGCCACCTATGGGTTCTACCTGAAATTAGTATTTTAAGGTGGCTGCTAGAAGTGTTCATTCCTATAGGACATATTCTGATGTGTTTTGATCTAACGGGTTGTGACAATAAGTTTGTGGATTCTTGTTCCACATTGGTTGATTGTGTCCATATAGTATTAATGCATTTGTTTGCTCCTCAGTAACTTCCTGCACATTTTATCCTGTAGATTGGTAATTGGTTGTCATGTGGTATGAGGATCTACATTTGTCACATCAGGTGGGGGTAATTGAGCTGCTTCTAGGATTCATCACAACATAGAATACGCCTAGATTTGCGGGAGTATTCTGACTTAAACTCTTCGTTTCAATTTCCCTCTGGACTATTCCCTCAAGACTGGTTGTGAATTGGTCCCAGTTTTGAGTACTCAGGATAGTGTTGAGCTGGGTTTCTACTGCTTGGCCCTATCTTGCATCCAATTGTGATGGTTGAGGATAACTTCTTTAATTATTCTCTATCCATGTTCAGTGTTCTTTGCCATAAACATGTCACAAGCTACAGAATCCAAGGAGCTATTACTCTCAGGTGTAAGCCCACTACAGAAAGTTTGCATAATCATCCATTTCTGAAATCCATGGTGGGGGCACATCTAAGCATATCTTTAAACATCTTCCATGCTTCATAGATTGTCTCAATTTACCATTGTAGAAATGAGGAGATATGATTTCTCATTCCCACAATCTTACCAGGTGGAAAGAACCTTGATAAGAATGTTTTGATCAGCTCATCCCAAATCCTAACAGTTTTTGGTTCAGTTGACCTTAGACACACTCAGCTCGATCTCGAAAGGAGAATGGGAACAACCTCAACCTGATGGAATAATTTGTCACATCATTGCACGTAAATGTGTCATAAATCTCCAAAAAAGTGATAAGATGTTGATTGGGATATTCGGTTGGCAATCCTCCAAATTGGTTGTGTCCAAAGACAACTATCAAAGCGGGTTGATGGGCGAGATGTATAGTTATGGGTTTGTGCATGTGTATAGATATGACATGAGTGATGTAACGGGGAGATATGTAATCAGACATTATATGAAGTAATAAAATGATCTATTTTCTTATATATGGTGTACTGAATTATGATGTGGGAGATATGTTCATCAAGTTTTTACCCTTGGCTTTCTCAAATCTGCAAGTGCACAAGTCGAATAGCTAACCTTGGGTATCTTTTCCACAATGAATTGAAGTTAAAGAACAAATCTAATAGGATTAACTAACTAGAACAAGAATTAACTAAAACATAAAACTATAGTTAAATTGTAAACTGTAAACTGGAAGAAGACTAAAAAACCAAGAGTATCAAGTTTTGATTAGTAATTACAGAAATCAGATTTTAACAGGGAATGATAGATACTTTTGGTATTTTGGTTTAAGACAAGAATTAAAACTAACTAGCAAGGTAGTGAAGTAGATTAATGTAGTTAAGAAATAATCTCCTAGGGATAGGTTTCATCTAAATAGTAATCTGGAATACTTCTGGAACCATTAAAGTTTAATTTCAATTAGAACATATAAAATTGATTCAATGTGTCCCCACAAATCCTTGACTATATAATTGTTTTTGACATTTTAGTTAAAAACAAATAATAATTCATTGAATTACACATGGATAGTTATATCTCAACCTTTCACTCAAAATGGAGTTGCAGAAGTCTGAGATAAATCTCTTAATTCAAATGTTGAATATCAACTCCTTAGCATCCATGCAGTTTCAATAGAAATACAATAAACTCACATCTGAAATTGCATATCAGCATAAGTGATGTTGTGTGTCTAAAGGTCAATCAGAATTAGATTCAAATACAAGTTTTTCAGCAGAGTTGTGACAACATATGTGCAAGATAGTGAATCACAATAGACAATCAATTTTAAAAATCCTCAGACAACACTACGATTGTTGCAAGTATACAACTGATTGAATGTAGCACTTAAGGTATCAAATCCACAGGGAAGCGAAAGCAACTATCAGGAATTAATCACTTGAGACTAATGAAAAATGAGAATAACTATCTAAAAGGAATTCAAAATGCAGATTGACTAATTTTTAGAGTTTTTGATTAAATGCAGAAATGAACTAAGATAACGTGGAAAGAACAAATCAAGACAACGCAAATATGAGATGTAGTAAATATGTGAAGGAACTCTAGAGTTAGCAAGCCTTAGAGATGTCGGATTGGATTATCATTTACATGCAAGGTTTTATATACTAAATCAGTTTTCAAGGGATATCCATCATAATCTCCCCGCAGTCACGCGGTGAAGAGTACAAAAGAATTTTGGGACCTTGTCTAGGTGAGTCTAATGATTTTCTACTGCCACCAGACTATGTGAGAGATAGATGTAATGGTCGGTCCTCTAAACGCTCTTACGGAAAAAATAGTTAGACTGGTCCTCACGGTTGCGAGGTTGTGAATCGCCTGATAGTGGTGACCCAGTGCACACAATAGGAAACTGAACCATGGCCACTCACTTCATCGGATGCCTCCTATCAAGGATGTATCATCCGACGAGAATGAGCGCAAATAAGAAACAAAACCGAATCGAGGATCAGTCACATCTGATCACACGATAAATAAAACTCTTCACGGCATTTGATTCGAAAACAAAATCAAATGTTGGGTTCATATAGCGAAAACAAGAAATAGTTCAAAAATGTATGAAACCAGAATAGTAATCCAATCCTTCATCCCCTACTGCTAACTCTAGATAATCCTACTTAGTTACAAATCATGTTTGACAAAATACAGGAATAAAGATTACAGATGCTCATGCTCTTCATCCTACAGTGCTTCTCATCAATTGCGTCGTCTCTGGTTCCTCGAGTGATGGATAGATGGTGGTGATCCTGCACATGAGGTCTCCCAAAAAGCTTGCTGGAAAGCGAGATATTTTTCTTCCTTTTGATTCATCTTTTTTGTACCCTCTGCCTTCATTCGACACGTGATGTCTTTGTCCGGTCCGGTACTATCCTTTTGATTCTTCTATGTTGTCCTTTCCAAATATGAGTTGTAAAAGATTCTTTTATGTTTTGGCTTTTTGTCGTCAGGCGATTCTCTTGTGTAGAGTCGTGATGTTTCATTATGTGAGGATGTGAAGGCTTCTTTCTCCGAAGTTCTTAAAATAAAAGCACAAGACAGCAACATTTTGTTCTATAGTGTGTGCTTGCTGCAAAACTGGGAATTTAACACAGAATGGGACTCAAGTACAACATAATGGCATGAAAACAACGTGGTTCATAACTAAAGAGAACCTAATATTAAGCACTTGATGCATCACATCAAACATATTCGGATTAAACCTTTGCTTGTCCTCAAGAAAATGAATTAAGATAAAGCAATACCATTCTCAAATGCGAAGACCATAGCATAAGGAACAAGCCAAATTCAACAAAAACAATTTTTTACTTCATGATACACTGCAACCGACTTAGACTTGATTTGACAAAAATTGGATTTAGTAATCACTGAAGGTCTAGGTATGCATGTCACAACCACTCGTTAGGCAAGAGAATCACTTTTAAATAAAGACCAAAGTGACCTTCCCCTTCTCTCTTTTCACTTTAGAGCATAATAATTTTTTTCTCATACTTTTTCTTCTTATGTCCCCACCCCCTTTTTTTCGAAAATGAATGCTGGGATGTGAAAGAAAAAAGAGATTCTTCCCTTAGCATATCCTCTTGTTTTCTTCCGGGAATACTCAATGAGGATGCTAAGGGTCCTATGAAATAGCATACTCTTAACTCTTCCAAGTGGAAGGACAGAGGAGTAGTAACTTTGGGTGAGAGGGATTATTCTCCATGGCATTGTCCATCCCTTTCTTCCGAGAATACTAAGGTAAGTGCCTGGAGTGCTAAACATAATACTCTTGACTCTTCCAAGTAGAAGGTCGACGGAGTAGTTATTCAAGAAAAGATAAAAACATCCGTGCACACATGGGGGGTAGACAAGAAAGCTTAATTTTTTGCTCTTTTTATGGGGGGTTACTGGCAAAAGTATAGGATTCCCATGCTTAAGAAAAACAAGGTTGTGATAAGTATATAGTTTGGTGCATAAAACTTTAATTCCCAAACATTGTCAGCCAAGTCAAGCATTCATCAAGTCACAGTATGATCTATAACTACAAATGGCTTGGACCTCATACAACCTTAATTCAGAAGTTGAGAAATAAACAAGGCAAGCCAGAGTGTAATTACAAGTGCGCAAAACAACATCCAAACAAGGTTAATTCAGCAGAGTCAAAACATCATCGGAAATTCTCAACAAATGTTCATCAGACAAACAATAGGGTGGGGATGTGATAACAACAGTCCAAATAGAAATAGCAACAAAAGATCATAAGCGACAAAAGATAGGAGTTCAGAAGCATGGTATGTATGATCTTAACATGGCCTCTCCGAACTTAACCCCAACACTGTCCTTAGTGTTGAAGCTGGGCCGGGAGAGTATTTGCTCATGTTGAGGATGGTTCAGCTTTGGAGCTCTCATCTTTCCGCTCTGATTCCACATTCATTTCTTCAAGCTTGCTCAGCAAGTCCTTGAGTTGTCAATGCTTCTCCTTGAGATCCCTGTTCTAGATAACAATATTTTCGAGAAGGGCAGAATGCTTACGCTCTTCAGCAAGTAATTCAATCAGCATTCAAATGAGAGGTCCTTCATCAATGGCATCACCGGGGAATATCTTCTTGATAGTTGTTGTGGTGCTGTGAGGGGCGCTCGGCTCGGGTGTGAGAAGGGTCCAATTTTTGCCTTTTTTGATATCAGTAAGTAGCGGATTAGGAAGCACAATGGATGTATCGTTTCCTTTGTACACTAGAATATAATCACCATTTCGAATCGCTATAATCTTCATGATGACAAACACATATATATCTATTTTGGTTGGTCCCCTAATTGCACGCAACTTGGAAACGCCGATTTTGCATCTCTCGACGACGGGAGTAATTAGGCCACCGATGTTAATGGGTCCTTTCTCGATCGTGGCCAATCGAGAGATGTACTCTAGAAACATATACCCGACATTTACTTTCTTCTCTTTCATGAATCCGCAAATCATATACATTTCAGTTTCACGGACATTAGCCTCAGTGTTGTATCTTCCGAACAGGGTGTTGGTCATCATTTTTTGGAAATATCTGATAGTTGGGTTTTGAAAGGATGACGACTTCACCTATCGGAGTACATATATGTTCTCTCCTGTTGTCCATTTCCAAACTTCAATGCCTTTATAACTTGTGTTTTCCTTCTGCACGGTCTCGGTGGGAAATCCATAAACTGCAAAGAACTCGTTAAAACTCAAATAGAATCTTGATTAAATAGGCAGAAGTTAAGACTAAGATCATCTTCAGTGTCCGCGACATCTAGAGAACTCAAGAATTTGAAAACAATATACTCATAAGTAGGCCAAGAGTTCAGAAAGAGCCTATCGATACCCATTTTCTTTAATTGCCTGGTCATGTCGCCGAGCAGGCCAAGTGTCTTAAGGGCTTCGGTATCTAGGTATCGTATTGCGAGGATCTCCTGGGTGCTGAGCTTCTTGTACAGTGAACGTTGCTGCTCATCGTGGAACTCAATCTGGGTAGGGAATCGGAGTAGATCATTGCCGCTAGACTTAATTGCATTAGTAGGTGCTGGATGTGCCTCTTCGGGAGTGGGGAGGTTAAGTTGATCTTCAGTTTCGGGCTCCTTCTCAGTCTCCTCCCCTACATCTGCTAACTGCTCGGGTGTGAAAACCAGATTGTCCTATGGTTGCGGAGATGTGACGGTAGAATCTTTCGAGGGCGGTGCATCCTCCGGCGTTTCTTCTATGGTGCTAGGTTGTGATGGTGTTGGCTCGTCTGATTCAGGTGCTTCCTGAGGTACTTGTTCTGCTAGTGGTTGGTGGATCTTTTCTGTGGCGGGTTCTTCTTCTTCAGCCCTAGCCTCTTAAATCACAACCTTGTTGTTATTGCGAGGCTTCCTAACCAAGGAATGTAGGTATGCATCTTCTTCCTCCTCTTCTTCGACTAGAGGTTTGTGGGCGCTCCTTCCTCTTCCGTTTTGTTGGCACCATCTTCTTTTTGGGTTTTTGGGGAATGACAGTGGCAGAGTAGGGGCTTCAGTGGGTTGAGCGGCTTGCTCAGCTGCAAGTTTCTTCTTTTGCGCTCATGTCTCCAAGGGTTGATGGTCGACCTCATCTTCTAGTTCTTCGGTTGGTTCAGAGACGGCTGCAGCTTCCTTGTCGGACGCCTTTTTGGTCTTCTTCGATATTTGTTTCTCAAGTTCCTTCCCCTTTTTCGTGGATGGCACGGGGATAGCTGCAAGCCCTTGCTCCTCCACTAGCTCAAGCCATCTTCTTTCATGGGAGCCGGTTACGCCGCCTGAGCTAGTGGAGGAGCAGGGGCTTTAATGGGTTGAGCGGCTTGCTTTGCTGCAAGCTTCTTCTTCTGCGCTCATGCCTCCAAGGGTTGATGCTTGACCTCATCTTCTAGTTCTTCGGTTGGATCAGAGACTGCTGCAACTTCCTTGTCAGACGCCTTTTTGGTCTTCTTCAATAGTTGTTTCTCAAGTTCCTTCCCCTTTTTCGTGGATGGCACGGGGATAGCTGCAACTTCTGGTGCTTTAGGGACTCGAGGAAGGGTCGAGCGCTTCTCCGAATTAGGGCTTTCGCCATGGCCACAGGGGTCCCTATAGCTTCTTGCCAGCCAACTTTCGTTTCGTCAGCTCGGCCGGTGCTAGTTCAGGCGTTGGACATGGAGCATCGGAATTTGTAGGTGAAGATGTTGGGGGCTTCGCAGCAGCCTTCACTTTCGTCATCTCTCCTAGAGAAGTGGAAAGAGGGATGGTCTGAAGTGGTCGTACCTCGAGAACAAGATGTGGTGCCGGTGCAGCTAACAATGGTGTTTTTGCATAGGGTCTCATGGGTGAAGGTCCTGCAACGGGTGAGTCAGCGACCGAAACTTCTGCATCGATGATGAGCGGGTTGGTCTCCATCGTGCCTTGCTTTCCTTTAGGTTTAGGTCTCCAGTTTTCCCTTTAGCCTGCCCTCTTGTAGCAACCATAAGCAGTGTAGAAGAAGGTGGCGATTGGTTGGAGGAGTGAGGCGATGAATATGGAGAGTCGATGACGAGGAGATAGTGGGAGGAGAGAGAGAATAAAAGTATCGATTGATCTCCTTAGGTGGCAAAGTGGTAATTTCTGCAAAGTTTTTATGAGCGAGTGACAAGCGTCCCGGAAGCGCACGGGGCCTTGTTGTAGTAATAAAATATCGATCCCACGAGAAAGCGGCCGAGTACTAGAATTATAGTCTCAAGTTGTTATCTAGACGGTTAGGGTTAGGAGGGAAAGTCTACACGACAATTAAAACTAAGTAGAGAGAATGCGAAGACGGATGCAAATGCGACATGCAACTAGGCGGAAATATGTATATGAATTGTTCTAGGGTTTTGAATCCGTTTAGAGCAATGATGCAATGGTTAATGATATACAATGCGATAGATTCTTGCTTCACTCCATAATTCATGCATTCCTCTTTCAAGGCAACACAATTCTAACTAAGGCTATGGAATAAC
>LTAE01005286.1:17177-29019 GCA_001647135.1 Pontederia paniculata
CGGACGTCCGCTCCCTCCTCTGTCAGTACTTTGGTCGTCCGCTCACTTCCCAATAAGATTCTCGGACGTCTGTCAAAGCTTCCTCTGACAGGTCTTGGGCGTCCGTACATTTCCACTGAAACCTTCGGACGTCCATCCTCTTCTTCTGACATTTTTCAGATGTCCACTGACACCTCACTAGATTCCTTGGACATTCATTCTTTCTTCTGTCAGATATTCTGGTCGACTGCTACTTTGTCTCTTCAGCTTTCGGACGACCTCTGACACAACATTGGTCGTCTGCCTATCCTGCGATTGTTCGATCTCCAGCATCCATCAGTTCTGACAAACTCATGGACGTTCACTGGTCTTCTCACCAAGACTCCGGACGACCTTTGTCTTCATCTGATGTCTATCGGTCGTCCGCATTTCATATGTGGTCGACCAATCTCCTGTCTGCCATCTGCTTTGGTCGTCCGCAGCTTCTCCACCAGAGCATTCGGACGTTCACTCCAGCCTTGGTAATCTTCTGGTCGTCCACCGTCTCCACCCTGAGCCCTTTGGACGCTCATTTCCTTCATCATCAAATCTTTGGTTGTCCGCTCTTCAACTTCGGACGACCTCTCCTCTGCTTAGCTAAGACACTTCTTCGACTAAGTCTTCACTGGTCGTCCACTTCTTGGACCGCCCGTTCTCCATCCTTTGGTTACAAGGGTGATACCTTTGTTCTCCCACTATTCATCATCGGTCGACCTCTCTTGTTTAGCCCTTCTCTTCGATCGTCTCTTTTATATCTTTGGTCGACCGTTTAGTCTTTGACTCCTCTTCATAAGCATTCTCCTTCAATGTTGGTCGATCACTTCATATGCTTAGGACGACCTTTCATATTCTGAACCTGATTATCCTGTTTCAGAAAATAACTCAACAAGTTCATTAGTTCAAACTAAGTTCCCTTGCAAATTTGTGATCATCAAAACAATCTCGAAATCCTAGATTCAATAATAAGCATGTCAAAATTAATTTAAATGAGAACAATAAGTATTTATAAACTACATATTTTGCAATAATATAAATCATTGGATGAGATAAAAGTGATTGTACTTCGTCTCTTATATTTACTATGCATGTAGCTCGTGAAATTTATTTTATTAAATCTCTATGTTGACATGTTTTATATAAACATATATGATTTATTATAAATGATCATGCTTATTTGGCCACGATACATGTACTATAAATAAAAGTGATTGATTTTTTTTGCTGCAATTATATTTTAAAGTTGACAAATATTTTTTTGTGATTACTGATGTCTCATAGAAAAGAATTAAAAAAATATAAAATTATACATGTCTTTTAATTTAAAGCTTTTAAAGTGTAATAAGATTAAATATATAACTAAATGAATCATAAAATTGGAAAATAGTGGAACTAATGAAGTAGTTTAGGGTTTAAATTAAATTATTTTTTTTTGAATTAGTTGGATAAGAGGAATGGATAAGTGAAAATACTAATCCTTTTATAAAGGTAATGAATGTATCCTTGAAATGTAAATCAATGATGTATGATCTAGCTTCTTATAAATATACAAGCATTTGGCCTTCCGTTCGACCTAGAAAACGTATATTTTATTGATAATATAATATCAAATGTAGCATATTAAGGCTCCTCAATGACTTGAAATTGGGGAAGGTTGTAGTTAGCATCAATTTTTTCATAATGCTAACCCTTAAAATACAACAATGTTATTCGTTTTTAAAATTATTGATAGCACGTCTAATATGAGATGGTATCAAAGTCAAAGATTTTAAGTTCAAACATCATCATTGCCCGTATTAAATTTTTTTTTCTTTTAATTAGGGAATGCTTAACGGCCTTTTCTCCTTCATGTGGGTCACAGAGCACTTATGGCAAGAAGAATTAAAAAATAAATACTAATTTAGAATATGTTTGACTTAGTTGATAAAAAAATACCTGATAAATATTAACGTTAATAAATATTTTAAGTATTATAACTTATTTTAAAATATAAGTAGTTACATGTTTAGATAGAAATCTTGATAATCTCAATAAGCAGTTGTAATGGTCATTAAAATAAATATATGTGCTCATATAAAGTTAATTTAGTTTAATTTTATTAGATAATTTAAATAAAATAATCTTAATATTTTAATTAAATATTATATTTATAATTTATAAAATTATTAAAAAAACTTTTTATTTTAAAATATTCATCTTTTTATATTTTAAAAAATGGAAAGAGAAAAGTTAAGATAAACAAAAAATATTTGATAATAATATTAAAATAATATGAATAACAGAGTAATATAGTTAATTTTAAAAAATAAGCCAACAATCTTAGAAATAAGAAGAGGTTTATTTTTTTCATCGTATAAGTTGTTACCCTAATGACTTATAAGTATAATTATCAAATATGAAAATTTTCTAAAATTAACTTATAAATAATTTTAAACTACTTAAAAATTAAGTCAAACATGAGTCACATGTTCTCTGTGCTAGACCAAAGTTACTCACAGAGAATATTAAAAATATAAGTATGACGATATCTCTTTTCTTATTGGTTTAATTTTTTTAAAATTATTGATAGCACGATTAATTTTTAAGATTATTGGTAGAACGTATATTTTATTATGATATTGGAGTAAAAAAATCCTAAATTCAAATATCGATAAAGTTCATATTAAAAATTAATTTTTTTCTTTATTTTTTCACATATTGATCTTTGTGCACAAAAATTATCAACAGTGCATTCATAAGAAAGAATGTTAAGAATATAAATATCAAGATTTTCTTCTTTCTATGTGCTTAGGTTTTTAAACTTGTGTTGGTAATACATATAATCTAACACTAACATTTCAAACTTTTTTTTTTCATGAATTACTTTGGGAAAGTGTAAAACCTCCTCGCGCTTATGAGATGTTTCTTTATTGTCATTAAAATGATTAATGTATGTTGTCCACATCTTTAATTATGGTAGAAAAAATTCATAGCAAAATATTTGTATTTAAGTAGAAATTCATCTTTGATAATTGCTTAAGTGATGAAAAATTATTTGTCAAGTTATATGAGATGCTTTTTATATATTTAAGTAATTTAGTTTCATATATAGAAGTAGAAAGTTTTAAAAAATAAAGGTATTGAGTTTTTCATAATCTTATTTAAAAATCTTACAGAATAATCAAAATATAATACTATAAATGAAAAAATAGCAATCACTTATAAAACTACCTGGGATATCTTATTTAAAAATATTTTGGCCGTTCGATTTGTGATATATTTAATTATAAAGGCTCAGAAACGGACTCAAGATAAAAAAATTAGGAGGATTCAAAATATAAAAAATAAAATATTAAAATTTAGGAGGTTAAGATATTTTATTAACAAAAAGACTAATGGTTGAATTCAAAATCTCAAAATATTAATAAAAAATATCATATTTATACATCAAAAAATTGTGAAAGGAAAACGAATCCTTCAATAATGTGGGTCTTTCCCTGTAAAGGCTTTTGCTCCTCCTCGATTATTCATATTAAAAAATATAAATATAAAAATACTATTTTTATATGGATTAAAATTATTAATAATATATTAAAGTTTTAAATTCAAATTTCGATGAATCTCATGTTAGCAGTCAACAAGTGAAGAGGACAATACATAATATAAATAATATTTTTTAAATTATTGATAGCATATTTAACTCAAAAACTTAAAAAGTGCATTTCTTTTTTTTCTTATTATTATTTTGGAAAAACGTGTGCAAATTCACTTGTATGTAATCACTTAAATTTATAGGTAATGTTAAATAAAAAAAACGGATTCATTGTTCGTTACTGCTCGTCATTCTTCAACATTGTTTTATACCCAAAATTGCTAGTGCAAGGGTTTATGCACCCATCACAATGATTTGCTCATTCAAGTATTTGAATTGACAATTTATACGAAACCAAATTAAATCATGAAGTTTAGTTTATCAAATCAATGCTTTTATCTAAATACTAAGGTCAACATCGTTAATATAATATACAAAATATTTGTGTTATTCAAAGATCCGACTTATATATATAGTCAATCAAAGGATTAAGATTTAATTCGAACATGTTCACAAACACGGTTCATGGACGAATAAAATCATTACAAATCTTATTTTTTTGTCACCCCCAATATATTTAAAAAGCGAAATTGAATTTTTAATTCAAGTGATACTAATTACGAATTAAACTATCAATTTATTATCAAGCTCACCAACATTATTTTTCTTTATAGATATGAGCTTGAATTTGAGATCTCGACGCATTTCTTAAAACTCTACGTAAAGTCATACCTGTAGGTTATCATAGTAAATTAAAATTATGAGCAAACCTAGTTGTCTTATAAATCACACAAGGCAACCGTCTGTTGTGCTTAGTGCTTACCCATGTGGTATGCACATTGTCAATTTTCTCACATTTATTATAATTGATTTTTGAATTAACCCATTTTTACTAAGCCCATTATTTCAATAAAAAAATTACTTTAAATCATATGACAAAAGAAATTACAGGATTAGATAAGGTACACATAAAATATAGCATGTTACACTTACCTTATCCTTTTTTGGCTTTGAACATTTTAAAAGGTTATATAATGAGAAAATAGATATATATGCCGCGAGAAGCAGAGGTCAACTATTCAATACACGAATGCCAGCTTTCGAGTTCTCTACTTTCTACGCGTTCCTGATCATTCCATCGCCCACCTTATTTTATTTACTCGTTATTTATTATTAAATTAAATATCCTTCTATTTTCTATAAATAATTTTAACAAAAATAATTATTTGGACCGACGAATCAACAGCGTTAACTAATTATCGCGCCCCGGTTTTGTGTAACGATTTCGTGTCTACGACTATCGATTTTCTAGTTTTTTTATTACTATTAGTAATTTAATATGTTGATATATTCTCCTTTTAAAATTCATTCATGAATACAAAATAAAAAAGACAAAGGACAAAAGTGGCTGGCCATTACAAATTGAGAGCTCTTCAATTCCACCATGACCACCGCCACTAAAAGTAACACAAGATCACCGGCCAAATAAACAATAAAATTATAAACAATTAAAGTAACGAAGAGAACAATGATCTAAGAAGCTAACTCTTAAATTCTCATAATTTTTAAATATAATTAGTATAATTTTTTTTACGAAGAAATTCCAGTCACAACGAATCAACGCAACTTCTCATTTTATATAATAAAAGCATTTTAAAATTTAGAATTGTTTATTTTAGTATTAAGAATAAAATTTTAGAAAATAACTAATGTGTTGAAATGAAATAAATAATGAAATTTATTTAATGTATATTTTATAATTATATTTCATTGATATCTAATTTTTTGCGACTTTATAATATAATTTTACAATTTTATGAATTAAAAAATGATTGTAGTCGAGTTTAAAAAACTTGAATAAGTGAATTATTAAAAAATAAAATAAATGAGTTAATTATTCATTGAAAGAGTAATAAAATTAATAATATCTGAATATCGATTCAAAGAAGATCTATTAATGCATGGAAATCATCTAATAAATTTTCTTTTTGATAAGAATGATCTAATAAGTTATTGATGCATGGAAAAATTTAGTAGCGCAACATTCGAAGGAGCCAATCCTATTAAGCAAACAAGGCCTAAAACCTTGTGATTTGTGAACCATGCACGAGAGAGAGAGAGAGAGAGAGAGAGAGAGAGAGAGAGAGAGAGAGTCTTCCCCTGGTTTCTCTGCTTGTTGTTCTTCGTTTTCCTTGGGCTGTGCTCTGAGCTGTTATCCTCTATTCCTCCTGTTTATAGNGAGAGAGAGAGAGAGAGAGAGAGAGAGAGAGAGAGTCTTCCCCTGGTTTCTCTGCTTGTTGTTCTTCGTTTTCCTTGGGCTGTGCTCTGAGCTGTTATCCTCTATTCCTCCTGTTTATAGCACCTCCGATACCTTCCCACGCTCCAACAATCTACACCACCTCTACTTTCTCTCTCCTCTACTCTCTCTCTCTCTCTCTCCCCTCAACTCTGCTTTCTCTCTCCTCTCTATCTCTTCCCCCCCTTCTTTTGCATCAATAGAAATATCCACACACAAGATACACTCTAGGTAACATTTTGGCATTTGCTCAAAATTTAAGACCATAAGGAGATGAGATGAAGAAGAGAGGCATCATATCTCATTCTGTTGCCTTTATTTTACTGGGTTTATTCTTCTTGGCATTCGCGACATCGTCCTGTTCGGGGTTCTCCAGCAATGGCCTCACCGACGCCGAGGTCCGCTTCATCCGCCGCCGCCAGCTCCTCTCGTATCCCGACGAGGACGCCGACGCCGACGAACTCAGCGGAGACGGCGAGGGCCGCTGCAAGCGCGTGAGGGTCGACCCGTCCTTCCGCTTCCCCAACGGCCGCCTCCGCAAGGCCTACATTGCCCTCCAGGCGTGGAAGGACGCCATCTTCTCCGACCCCCACAACCTCACCGGCGACTGGGTCGGCCCCGGGGTCTGCAACTACACCGGCGTCTTCTGCGCCCCGCTCCCCTCCGACGAGTCCGTCCACACCGTCGCCGGCGTCGACCTCAACCACGGCGACATCGCTGGTTACCTCCCCGAGGAGCTTGGCCTGCTGCAGGACGTCGCTGTTTTCCACATCAACTCCAACAGGTTCTGCGGCACCGTCCCCCGCCGGCTCCGCAAGATGGAGCTCCTCCACGAGATCGACATCAGCAACAACCGCTTCGTCGGGAGGTTCCCCAAGGTCCTCCTCGAGCTGCCGGCGCTCCGGTACCTGGACATCCGCTTCAACGAGTTCGAAGGGAAGGTGCCGCGGGCGCTGTTCGACAAGGACCTCGACGCCATATTCATCAACCACAACCGTTTCGCCTCTGATATCCCGGACAACATCGGCAACTCGCCGGTCTCCGTCATCGTCCTCGCCAACAACCGCTTCCACGGCTGCCTGCCGGCGAGCATTGGCAATATGTCCACGACGCTGAACGAGATCATCCTCATGAACAACGGGCTCAAGTCCTGTTTCCCGCCGGAGATCGCAATGCTGAAAAATTTGACGGTGCTCGATGTCAGCTACAACAAACTGCTGGGTCCGCTGCCAGAGGAGATCGGCGGGATGCTGAGTCTGGAACAGCTCGACGTCGCCCACAACCTGCTCTCCGGCGCCATCCCGGCCGCCATCTGCGACTTGCCGCAGCTGCAGAATTTTACGTACGCGTATAACTTCTTCACCGACGAGCCACCGAAGTGTCTGAAGGTGCAGACGTTTGACGACCGCAGGAACTGCTTGCCGGAGCAGCGGCCGTTGCAGCGACCGGAGAAGCAATGCCGGTCATTCTTGAAGCACCCAGTGGACTGCGCCACGTTCAAGTGCAAGCCCTTCGTACCGCCTCCACCTTCTCCTTCTCCGCCGTCTCCGTCTCCGCAGCCTCCGCATCCTTCAAACCACCACCATTGCCGTCCCCGACGCCTCCTTCAACGCCTCCCCCCTCTCAACCGTCCCCATCACCGCCGGCGCCTGTCTATTGCGTGCGGCCTCCGCCACCTCCCTGCCCACGTCCACCGCCTCCATCCCCCTGCCCGCGTCCACCGGCTCCGCAGCCGCACTCGCCACCTCCTAGTTTGCCAAGTTCTCCTCCTCCAGTGCCTCACTCGCCACCAAGTTCTCCACCGCCGCCCACTCCGGCAAGTTCTCCATCTCCGTCGCCATATTTGCCATCACCTCCCAGTCTACCAAGTTCTCCATCTCCGTCGCCATATCTGCCACCACCTCCGAGTCTGCCAAGTTCTCCATCTCCGTCGCCGCCATATTTGCCATCACCTCCCAGTCCTGCAAGTTATCCATCTCCATCGCCGTATTGGCCATCACCTCCCAGTCCGGCAAGTTCTCCATCTCCATCACCATACTCGCCATCACCTCCCAGTCCGCCAAGCTCTCCACTCCCTTCACCTCAGTTGCCAGCTCCACCTTCGTATTCTCCTCCATCACCACCTAGTTCACCTGCGCCGTCACCTCCCTGCATCGAGCCGCCGCCACCCCCTCCCTGCGTTGAGCTGCCGCCACCTCCATGCATAGAACCACCCCCGCCTTCGTTGCCTGCACCATCGCCTTATGATCCTTCCCCGCCATCTCTATCGCCAATTTCGCTACCTCCACAGTCACCCGAGTACGAAGGCCCATGACCGCCGTCTCATACTTATCCCCACCTCCTCCTCTCCCTTGTTAATTCTTAAGCTCTACTCTTCTCATCCCCCTCCTTCCATTAAGATACAAAGTGCATGATTCAATTAGAATTCTTCTTTATCTTGTATGTTCTGCATCAAACAGTACAAACACAGAGGCCTGTTTACTTACCATTATGACTATTAAAGGATCAACAGAGCAGCAGCAAACTTTTGTGAAGACAAAGATAAAGGAGCATAAGAAGCTAATTTATGTTACATATCACTCCCTAGTGCTTGCTTTATGGATCTTTGAGTTTGTGAATGAAATGTCTGAGAGGAACAAACGTTAGACAGTGAGAAAAAAAATAGTAACCGGGGAGGAACGAGGAAACTAATGGATACAGAGATTTCAAATTCAAGTAGACGTAAAAATATGTGGAATCTGAGCTTGCCTGTTCGTTTGTTTTAACTTTATATGTTCATATATGATGGTATAGTTTGTGGATTCATAAAAGTTGATCTTTCCTCCTACTTATCTTTGCTTTAAATGAATTGTTGGTTCTTGCAATTGTATTGAACTCTCTGAGTAGCTGAAGCACTTGTTTCTCAGTGCGTTTCTGGAGTAGTGACTGCTATTTCTTCTGTCACAGAATTATTATTTTCGCTAACTTGATCTATGTTATTCCATCTTCATTTCTGTAGTTGCGCTGTGTATCTCATCGTTATTTGTGTGAATCCTGTTAAATGTGGCCATTTGATGTTTATGAGCAAATGGCTCTTCCCGAGTAGCATCAGATTTATGCAGGAGATGAGTTCTGAGTTCAAGCTTTGCCTATGACCAATATTTTGAGTCTGATTGATGAACTCAAATGACAGATTTCTTTTTTCTGTTTGAGAGAAAATAGCTTTCTATCGTAGTTCGTTGCAGAGCAAATGGGAATGAACTTTTAGACAGTTAAAAAAAATGGAGTAAAAGGGAATAGAACGATCAATTAATAAACAAAATATGATATAATTTTCTTAGTTAGAAAATATCTATGGCCATATATCTGTCAACAAAAATTATGAGCAAAAAAATAGAGTATTTTTTTTAATGACCAATTTGAATACTATCTTAATTTTTAAACTTTAATTCATAATAAATTGATCTTTTAATTTTACAACTATTTCATTGAAAGTTTCTTTCACTTGAGATAATAAATTTTCCAATTTTTTTGCCACCGTGTACATAGAAAATAAAAAAATATTGACACAAAATTTAAATATTTTTTTTATGAATGGTTCTTTAACTTTGCTCCGATGATTTTTTAATTTTAATTTGTAACCGAATAATTTAAAACTTTATAACATTTCGTTGAAGGCCCCTTTTTATCTGAATAAAATATCACTTTTCTCAATTTTCTATCTCTTGAGATGTGGGAATAATGTGAGAACTAATATTTATTATCTCTAGGTTGTTGCAGGAGAAACTTGAATACAATGAATGTTATTAGTTCTCACCTTGTATAAGAATAAATTAGTTTTTATAAATTTTATTAAAGAAAGAAGGTCAACGACCATCAGAGTAGAGATAGAGGAAGATCAACGGCAAAGGAGTATCTAGGGTGTTGATGGGTGTTTTTTCTCTACTAGAGCGATGATATTTGTCAATTTTCTATTTCTAGGATGTTGATGGGTGTTTTTATTCTACTAGAGCGGTGATATTTGTATATTTATATTTTTTCCATTTTGTAACTCTAAATCAGTATTTAGGTATTAAATCACATATCAGCTATAGAAATAGAAAATTGACAAATCCACATTCTTCGATAAGTGGATCTTCGATAAATATAATGTAAAATTGAGGGACAATTTAATTATAAGTGGAAGTTTAGAAAATCAAATTGCAATGAAGCAAAATTAGGAGACTTCACACAATTTTCTTCTTTTTTTTTTACATTGAAAGATCATTTTGTTATAAACTAAACTTGAAAGGAATCCAAACAGAGTTAGAGTTAGGAGAGCATTCAAAAAATCACAAAAATTACTTAAAAATTCCAATATCATAAACTCTAACTGCAAGTGAGCCAGCTGCATAAAGGAGCCACAATGTCAGAAAATTCAATGATTTTTAAATGGGTTGCGCCTGATTGTAGTTCTTTCTCCTTGGACCTGTTTCAGTTTTAGGGAGAGATCTGTTTCTGCCCAACCAGCTGCCAGAGTGACTTTGTAATCTTTGGATGCTTTTCAGGAATCTTATTACATCTTAATCCATGCATTGGATTGTATTTGAATTTTGCTAACTGAAACCTTACAATTTTGTCATCATACCAGGACACTGCTTTGCAGTGCTACTATAGTAGAATATATGTGTCAAATTGTATCCATTTTTGTCACCAAAAGAAGTCGCCTCTTGGTTTTCTCTGCTTTGCAGCGCTATGATAGTAGAATATCTGCCAAATTGGTATCAGTCCAAAAGAAGAAAAAGAATTGATATCAGTCCCAGCAGCAGGACTTTGTGCAAATCGGAGATGGACCGATATGATTTTTTAACCGTTTTCTTCTTATTATTATTTGTGCGTTGGCCATGTGAGACTGCTCGATAAAAGCCGGCGAACTGCAAAAGAGATGTGGATTCGAAGTTTGGGCCTGGACGTGCTCAGATTTTTGCCAGCTTTGGATCAACTTTTGATTCTCTGACTCTCTGTGTATACTGTTATAGGATCCCTGCTTAGACTTGTTAAGAATGAATACATAAGGTTATTGTTTCTTTATATAGATTTAAGTCTTTAGAATTATTAATATTATATTTAATTTAATATAGTATAAAGTTAGATATTTTAAATTCAAATCTTTGTATTAAAATTTATTTAATTTTAAGTCGTTCACGTACTGAGCTTTAGACTATATTAAAATTATTATTGATTCACACGTGAAAGATAGTATATATAAAGATGATGTTATTTTTATATACTTAAATTTTTAGGATTATTAATGACACATCTAATTTTACAAAGTTTTAATATATATCATTCTATTTTTCTTAAAAAAAATGAAAATAGGGTTCTCTATTAACAACAAACCCATCTGAATCACCATGCAATATATATGTTGTTTAGGAGGTGGGTCATCTTATTCTTATTAGAAAGTAATCGCTCGAAAACTTCTCCCTTCGTTTGCCAAAACGTCCGGCTTTGTGTGGAATATACGTTTACATGTAAAACTTTCAGAAGTTTTCATTAAGCTCCGTATGTTGCTGATTCCAAGTTTGACGATATCGACACAAAACGCATCTGAACGCCCATGTGAGTACGTAGTCTGTATCAAATGGTATCAAGGCACTTATGAATGCAAAAAATATTACAAATCCTCAGAGGCAATAAGCAAAGAGAGCAAGAAGTTTGTTTTTGAAGATGGAGTTCAAGTTTTGCCCTCCTAAGTAGAGGAAAGAGTGAAGTGGTATCCAACCATCTTCGAAAATAAATTGTCAGGACGATAGCACTAAAATTTAGGAAGGTCAAAATATATAAATTTAAAATATAAAAATTTGAAAAAGCCTATAATTAAATTTTAGATCTCAAGATATTAATTAACTACTAAACTAATTAAATAATTCTACTTTTTAATTAATATTTATTTTATTTATTGATTGTAACTACTAGTATATATATATATATATATATAT
>LTAE01005287.1:0-26216 GCA_001647135.1 Pontederia paniculata
AAAATCGACAGATTTTCAGATTTTTCATTTTTGCACCTTCATTTAACATAATTAAATCTTCTCCTAAAATTTATTAAAATCGGGGCTTTATTTTTCTCAATTGAATATTTTTAAAAATCACATTTCTATGCCTTAGACGAAATTTGGCCACCTTCAGTGCTCCAATTATTAAGGTTTAAGCTTTTATCTTAATGTTATTATTATAAAATCATATTAATCATATAATATGACCTGAACACATAAAATCTTATATGTATTTAGTCATGGATATTACAGTATCTTTATTAAAAGAGTGTCCTTATTATCAATCCAAAAATCTTAATGCTATTTCTTGTAATCTATTTTATCCTTCAATTTTTTTATTAATAACACTGTATAGTAATTTTTTTACTTATTAAAGTTTATCTTTTATTTTTTGAGATTCATTTGTGTAAAAAATATTTATTAGGTGTTCTTTTATTTTAAAATATCTTAATAAAAACAATACTATCTTGATATTTTTTACACCAGAAACTATTGTTATTAGGAAAAGATCAACTAAACAACAATTTAACTAGGAAGTAGATTCTCTTAAAATCTAGAAATAAATTCTTCAAATAAAGTTATTATTTCCTGAGAAATCCAACCATGATATTTAACTAGGAAGTAGGAACAATGTTTGATAAATCTTTTTACTTAAACGTATTTTGGGCCTGGCCCAACCCACAGTACTCTTGATTCCAAAGTCCATTCTTCTGAAACTCTTCATGTTGGGTCTCATACATGGCACCCTGGGCCTATATACGTAAACATGTACATATATACGTTAATAATTGGATCATTCACGTAATCCCAACGTTTTACTACCACTCATAAATAATTAATTTGTTATACCAAATAAATAGACAACGAATCAAATCTCTCCCACCCTCCTGACCACATCATTTATGTATCAAAAACTAATACCTGCTAAAGGTGTACAAAAGTCATATGCAAAGTAGTATACTTATGTAAAGGAAAAGAATGGCTTTCAACGTGCAAGCAGAGCAAGGAGAGCTGCGACAGCAGCCAAGGTGACGGCCAAGACGCCCGGCGCAACGGCGGCGGCGTGTCCTTTCTCCATGGACGGCGCAGGGCTCGGTGCCATCCCGAAGTCTTGCGCACTGCTTCTGACCACCGCAAGAGCAACCAGCAGCAGAACGGCTAGGAAAGATGAAGCTTTTAGAGAGGCGCAGAGAGCTGCCATCTCTCTCTCTCTCTCTCTCTCTCTCTCTCAGAACGAAGACAGTAAAGCGAAATAAAGGGAACAGGAAACGATTGCACAAAGATCAAGAAGAGAAGGCGATGGCTATTGGCAGATGAAGGAGGCAAGAGTTGTAGGTGGAATTTATAGGTAGGAGAGAGGAGGAGGAGGTGGTGGTGGAGAAATAAGAGACGTTGGAGGAGAAATAAAAGATGGTAAAAGTTTTGTAATTTGTCAGACGTTGCAGGGCCCGCGGGCCGAAATGTAGCCGTTGATTCATATTCGTATGCCTGCATGGGTGGCAAATGGATGGCATTTTGTCCAATTTTTTAATATAAAATCCTTTTTTTCAAAATAATGCTAAATTTATACATTAAACACAGTTGGATGATCATGCTCGTATGAATTAAGCTTTTAATTATATGAAAATAGTAACACAAATTTTGATTATGTCAGCACAGTATGAAAGAAGAAGAAGAAGAAGTGATTTATATTGAAATATATTCTATACGTGAATATGGTTTTCTTATAATACGTTAGTTCGACTTTTAAATTTATCTATTTAATCAATAATATTAATATATTTCATATTCAATGATTTAAAAATAAATTTAACAATTCAAATCTAACAACAATTTTTTTCAAAAAAATATGATGTTAGCTCAAAATAAAAAAAAATGTAACTTCTTTAAAACAAGTACAAAGATATTTTATTTTTAAAAATCACTTTCCGTAATATGCATCACGAGTAGTAAACGATTCTTTTCTCTTCATAATATTTATTTCACTTCATATAATAATTAATATGTCATTAAAAATAAAAGTAGCATCAATATAATTTTTTTCTTGCTCTTGATATACAAAGTGATAAACAATAGTTTTCAAAAATGTATTATTGAAATGGAAAATTTCAAGTACATTTTTAAAATCACGTATAGAGACACAAAAAATATTCCTATATGAAAACAAATCAAAGGAGGACACTTTCTCTTGCCAATCCTTCATGAGACAAAAGAAATACCACTACTCCCTCTACCACAGTAAAGAAGAGGAGGGAGGGAGGGAGAGAGGGAGGGGGGGAGTCGTGCGGCGCGGCTCTCTCCTTTGCTATCACCATGGAGTGGCGTTTCGGTAGCAAAACAATGAAGGATACTCGTTTAAGACGAAGTTGGAGGATTGCGTTAGGATTAATTAACTACACGGTTGTGGTAAAAGTTCCAAAAAAATACTAAATTAGTTGGGTGGAAGATTGTGCCAGTAAATTTGAAAGACTGAACATTGTGGTGTTGTAAAACAAAGTTGGAGGCGAGGAGTAGTTAAGTTGTAAAAGAGAGAAAGTTAAAGAACAAGTACTAAGTTGTACTCAATGTCAACAAAATATGTCCTGCCAAATTTTAGTATCCTCTCTCTTTCAATCAAGATTTTTGTGGAGAAATCATTTAATTATGATTTACTAATGTATTAGAAGCATGATTTGTTCAAAACAATAATAAAAGTACGTACCAACAGCTAATTCCCCCGCGAAAAATAATAAATGATCGTTGGCCGAGGTTTCTTGAGATATATGCTCTTCCTCTGTAGAAATTTTAAAATAATAGAAAGAAGCGTCTCTATATAATGGACACAATTGGTACATATGATAACGGAACATGCAAAATTTGCCAAAAAAAAACATTTATTACCGAATTTGCTTTTTCCTATTTTTGAAAAATAATGATTACATACTTGTGTCTAAACTCAGCCATTAAAATCAAATTGATTTTCAGATATAATTAACGAGTATGTGCCTCGAGTAGAAAGATCAAAAGCTAGTAGTAGGGGTCACCGGGTCGGATCGACTCGATAAATCCGACGATCCGAATCGGTTCAATCTCAATTGGGTCGGACCGAATCTGAACCGATCCGATCATAACTCGATCGCTAATGGATCGGGTAAAAGTCTCAATTTTTCGAACCCGATCAACCCGACCCAATCCGATGATCCGACTTTTTATATATTTTTTATTAAATTCGAACCAATTTGTTCTTGATAAGAAATTTATATTACTTTAAAATTAAAATATATTAAAAATTTATAGTTTATATCTTTAAAAATCATAATAAATCTTTTAAAAAAATTATTTCTTTCTTTTTTTAAAACATAATTGATGTTAAATATATATAAAAATAATTAAATATATGAACAAATTTAATTGGATAAATCGATGAAACGATCCGATCAACCCGACCCAATGAAAATCAGATTGGATCTGATTCGATGACTAACTTGCCATCAATCCGACCCAGCCCAACTCGAACAAAATCAATCGAGTTGGGTCGGATTTAGATTCGAGTCGGGTCAAACCTGACCCATGAACAACCATAGCTAGTAGCTCGAGTTCGAGCTCTGGAGTAGCCATCTTGGTCAAGATTTATCTTCCTGCCCTCGTCCGAACATTGGATTAGTCGAGTGCTAATAATCTTGGATATCGATAAGATTTATAAAAAAAAACTAAGCCATTAAAAATTAAAAATGACTAAATACTGATAATCCAATTTTATGATATTAAATCAACTAAGGTTAAAGAAGGGACACATTGTCTTCCTTTTTCAGGAACTTGAATCAAGAACTACAGCTCATATCAATTATTAGTAGAGTGTTGATATTTTGTTGTCTCATGTGAAAATCAAATGGTTCAAGTTCCCAGTGGGAATTTATTTTCATTTTTATATTAGATCAGATGCCTTATTTTATAGTCTAAAAAATAGCTGACATTTGAATTGTGTGAGGATTCTGAAGATCAAGATTAAAATTTTATTTCTTAGTTTTTAATTAAATATCTCAAATTCTAGTTGATGAAGCTCATTACATTTAATGCTGAAATATGAAAAAATAGACCTTTTGTATTCTCAAATAAAAACATAAATTACTCTTACTGAATTAGGGTTCGTGAAATATGTGATAGATTTAAAAAAAAAAATTCAACGACACTAAAATGGTTGCCAACGGGTCAGATTGTCATGATCATTTCCTCTGGAATTTGATAGCATACAACTACGAAAGCATTATTTAAAGAGCCAACTGGAAGAACATAACAGAGAAAACTTTCCAATCAAATCATGACTCATAATTAACTAATCTTGCATTGGCTGTGACATGATGATTGTAATTAATGATTGATCAGCCTGATACACTAAACAAATGCATGTGGTGTTAGATGCGATATGACTATCGAAAGCGACTTCAGCAGGCTTCTGCTTCCATCAGAAATTTACAACATCTGCGCTTTTCTCAAAATCATGTGCACAACATGATATGATTTAAACAAAAAAAAAAGAGAGAACTTTATAAAGACCCATGTCACAAGATATAAAATGAAGAGAAAACGACAAATAAAGATTGGAATCTACGAATTAAAAATGAGTATATTGCATTAATGCCAAATTGTTCGAAAAAATGTCATATACTCATCAACCTAATAATGAATGGTCAGAATTAACAAAAATTAATAATCTCAAATTCTATTTCTAAAATCATCATATTTAATTAGGATTTATTCGTTTCTCTCTCGTTCTAATGTAATAATTTTGAACGTAGATGAATTTGACATCGGCTAAAACTGACCACAGCTGAAGGTTCATATTTGATTTTTGGAGTTATCATATTTGACCATGATTTGTTCTTTTTTTCTTTCGTCCGAACATCAACCCAAATGAGTTTGACATTGGGAAAAAAAGCATGGGAGTTTGTTGTCATCGAACCTTCCACAGCTGAAAGTTCAGTTGCATTGAACCTTCAGATGTTTGTTGTCATCTTTGATCCGCAATCGACTCCTCAATTGCCGGCTGCCGTCGACGGCGATGTCGCTACGGATTTGAGTTCGACAAGCTCCTGATGAGCAACGTCATAGGTTGCGTGGACGCCTACGAGCACGTAGTAAACAAGCATCACGGCGGTGCAGATCCCAAACCTCACAAAAGCCTGGCTGCCAAGCGAACCGATCAAGAACACGTTCATGGCAATGGAGAGCGAAGGCAGCCAAGGAACCAGAGGCACGCCCCAGAGCTTTGGCTTCCGCTGCTGCGGCACGAAAACTGCGAGCGCCAACGTGCTCAGGAACCACAACGGCGCCGTGATCGCATACCCGATCCACCCTTCTGCGCCGGAGTTCCAGTACGCCGATAAGGCGATGGAAGAGCAGGCGATCAGGGAGAGACACGCCACCAGCTTGTAGAGGCTGGACTTGGGTGTGACCTCCCTGTCGTAGTACCTTCTCACGAGCAATGCGAGCGTCACAAGGGCGAAGATGGAGAGAGTGCTGATGGAGGACACGCTCGCGAGCACGTCGAGGCTCGAGAAGAATGCGATGCAGGCGCTGGCGGCCGTGACCAGGATGGTGGCGTAGACAGGCGTCCCCGTCTTCGGGTGCACGAGCGCGAAGTAGGGCGGGATCATGTGCGTGCGGGCGATCTGCGTCGTGTACCGTCCCTGCCCGAGGGCTCCGACCAGCATCCCCGTGGTCATGCCCTTGAGCGCTCCCAGGGACACCACGTAGTTTGCCCACTTCATGCCGACGCGGGCAAACGCCACCGAGTAGGCGGCGTTCACGTCGAGCTGGTCGTAGCGCTGCATCATGACGAGTACCAGAGACATGGCGCAGTACACGACGGTGATCGCGGACATGGACCCGACGAGGCCGAGCGGGATGTCCCTCGCGGGGTTCTTGGTCTCCTCGGCCATGGTGGCCACCATGTCGAAGCCTGTGTACGCCCAGTAGACGATGGACGACGCCTGGAACACACCCTTAGCGCCGAAGGGGAAGAAGGGCGTCAGGTTGGAGGTGTCGGCGTGAGCGGACCCGGCGGCGAGCACGAATCCTATAACGGCGACGCCCAGGAGGGAGGTCAGCCAGTTCAGGATCGAGGTGCGACGAGTGCCGAAGACAGCGATCATGGAGCATGCGACGAGGACGACGACCGCGATCGGATCGAGCAGGTCGAACCCTTCGGCGAAGGCGTGCGCGCGGATGCGGAGAGAGTCCGGATCGCGACCCAGGAGAGTGGCGAAGTAGGACGTCCAGGAGCGGGCGATCCCGGCAGCGCCAACGAGGGCCTCTAAGAGGATGTTAGCGGCCGCGAGGAACGCGATGAAGTCGCCAAGCTCCACGCGGAGGTAGGAGAAGGAGCCGCCGGCAGAGGGGACCTCGGAGGCGAACTCGGCGTAGGCGAGGGAAGAGAGCAACGCGGAGACGCCTGCGGCGGCGTAGGCAAGGGGGATGGCGGGGCCGGCGTGGAGGCGTGCCTCCTGCCCGGTGATGGAGAAGATGCCTGTGCCGACGACGGCGCCGAAACCAATCCAAGAAAGGTCCCACCATGTGAGGCAACGGCGGAGGCCGTGCTCGGAGCGCCGGGGGAGCGCGTGGAGCTCCGCGGCGTCCGTCGAGCGGTGAAGGGCGCGGTCGCGGAGTCGGGGGATCGTCCGCGAGAGAGCCGACCCGTAAGAGGACCAGCTCTGGAAGGACGGCTCCGGGAAGAAGTCTTCCTTGCTCCATCTCCAGTAACTCCGGTGCTCCATCTCGCTGTCTCCGGCGGCGCCATTGGCGTCCATGGTTTCGACCTTGGAGTTTTCTGATGAGTCTTATTTGAATGACCAGGATTTAACGACGACAAGGCTGTTATAATGTCCAATCCGACTTTTCAAAAAAAAGCTAAAATCTTTTCGAAATCTCTTCTACCATAAATTCCCGAAATAAGAGTTCTCTTTGTTTGTTCCATGGGTTAAATAGTTTTGATGTTGTTATTGATTATTATAATCCGTTCAGAAATCTAAATTTCAATATGAGTTGGTAATTTTTTTTTGGTACTCATGCGGGGCTCCCCGTGTCGAGAGCTATTAGCACATGACTAATCCGTAGTCGAGATGAAAGAGCGGAAATGATTATTCCTCTAATCAAATTGGTGACTCTAGAGCTCGAACTCGGAGCTACTAGCTCCCTTGTCCCTCAACTCGGGACAGATCTCTGCTAGCCAAATGTGCCAACCAAACTTGATTAGATGATTTGGTAATTTAGTTGACAATGAATATCCTCCTCTAACGAATTTAATTTGACAACCTGTTAAAGACTTAGTTATTTTCTTATAAAACAAGAGTCCACCTCACTATTCAAACGAGGGGCAATGACTCTTAAAATTACGTTTTAATCTACCAAAATATTTTTTTAGTTAAGAAAATAGAATATTAGGATTATTAACCTCTTTTATCTAGATGTTTGATTTTCTAACCAAAAGTATGAATAATTTTAGCTCATTTCAATAGCTTATATGTAGGTAAACTTATACAATCATTTTACCCTTCAGACAATTATCATCTCGACTAAGTATTATTATATTATTTTGGATTTCGGTGACACTAATAAGAAAACTTTTATGATTATATTCATTATTTTTATGAGCATAAATTTTGTATTCGTATTTCTTTGTTAAAAGGAAATGTTGGGATATAGATTCCTCCACCTGAATAAATTTTCACATAGCGTGAAAATCCTTTAATAATTTTAAAAAATGGTGACTATATATATAAAAAGGAGAGTTAAGGTTGAACATAATATAATACCTATGAAATGAGTATAACATGGATGCGATGTTTGATTGATCTTTTTTTTTTCGTTTGCACCCATTGATATCTAGGGTTACTAGCACTTTGACCAATTCAATGTTCAAGCAAGAACGAAAAGAACAAACGCTTGCCAATTTGGCGACTTCAAGAACCAAACACGACTACTAGCTCTCGACGATTGTGGGATATAGTTCCGCTATCCAATTGTGTCAACCAAACTTGGATGATGTTTCATCGATCTTGGTATAAAGAATTGTGCAAGTCCTTATAATAAAATGATGCATTATAATGAGTTGAAATCTTGGTCAACTACTATGAAAAAAAAGATGAATTCAATTGATCAAAAATAGAGTATATGAACATATAACTTGTCAAAATCTAAACAAAGTTCATAGGATTGAAATAGAAAAAAAAATAAGAGAAAACATTGAATTGATGATATTCTTGATGGACAAAATCAAATTAGTCGCAAAGAATTATACTTAGCGAAGTTTGAAATGACTTTCACAAAACCTATTATCTAATGGCTAAACAAATATCAACTATGACAACCTAATTAATTTTGACACGTATGAAAGTTTATTCAATCGAGAGTTGAGTGAAAATGCATACATGGCAACCCTAATGATTTTCTAATTTAATGTCTTTTTTTTAACATAATGATGAGTCAGAGAAAGTACACAATGTGTGTGTGTTTAAGCTTGTGTTCTTTTAGGGAAATTTACCTATAATTTCTTTATAAATATCTTCTCCCTTTAATTTATAGAGCACAACTTTCATTTTATATCTATCAAATAACAAAAAGATACTTTAAATGTTCATTTAAAAAAAACTAATAAAACAAGATTCATTTTATGATTTTCACCCACCCATAAGCAAAGTTGGACATATTTTCGGATTAGTCTGATCATCGGCTAAAAAGTCTTCACCTTCAAGCATGATTTTTTTATATATCAAATATAAATAGTTTTCCCATTGTTGTATTCATCGGTTTGTTGACAAGAAACTTTGCATGTGGAGACATGGGGATACATGGATGAATTGGTGTGCCTTCTTTTGAGTATAATTTAGCGTTTTCTTTCTCGTCTCATTGATATTATATAGTTATGCAATATCAATAACTTACAAATTACGAATGAATGTTGTCTTAGAAGATAGTCTTGGATTACTTAGAGTAATAACACATTGTTCAGAGCCTAATGAATTTATCTCCTTAATGTAAAAGTGGTAAAGGAGCAAGTCGGAGCTTTTCCACGAATGCCTTGTAGACGACCTTACACCTTATTACCAAGGTTTGAATCACAAGAAGACAAACCATGTTGTCACAACACAAGTACACTTAAATGTTCTATTACAAAAGTAAACTCGAAGGTGTATAAAAACATTTAGTTTCGGCCTCCTTAAATGCTCCCACAATCAGCTAGCTCATTGTTACACATTGCAACTATCTGTGTGGAGGTTGTTGTGCCTTATCCGTGCATGTTGTTATGTGCCTAGGGCATCCAATCTCCCACTCTCTCTTATTGCACATATATTTGCAATTTCATTTGTCCAAGATTTGGTAATTGAGTCGTGCACCTACAAGTACAAGAAAGCTTCATTTATAGTAGCACGTCACCTGCTAGGGTAACAATTGTTCAACTATCATCTTAAGTTGTGTTCATCATATTACCATTACACATTACCTGACAATCATATTGTCTCAAAAAGATTATCATTTATTAAATTATCAACAACGTACATTCCTTTGTTTGATATGTGTAACGTCCCAAATCCACACCCCGCCAGATGACAAAATATGAACTCAGAGACGCTACGACAATGCGATTCTTTGACTAATAATTTGACTATGTTGAGTAGTCAATAAAAATTACTTAAAAGCAGAAGACTTTAATCAATTAAAAATAATATCCAATAAAGTAAATGCGGAAGTCTGAATAATATAACTAGTGTCATAAATCTGATGACTCTAGGGATGACACTAAGACCTTGTCATGTGCATAGTATCAGCATCATCACGAGCAATCTGTATTCACCAGCACCATTATCCACTGTAGAACTAGTACCTGCAGGATCATGCAGGGAAAGCAATATTCCATGAGCAATTACGCTCAGTGTGTAAGACACAAGTAGATATAGAATCATAACGATAAACATGATAACAATAAACTTGATACTGATATAAATCAATAAGTAGTGACATGGTAAGTCAACAATGTAAATCAATGGCTTCAAGATGATACAATTCGATAATATCACTTTGAGATTTATCCTAGTGTGAGACAATATTAATTTGGATAACGATTAATGATTGATCCAATCCGATACATTCTCTTCCATAATAAGACTATTCTTTGAAGAACTATTCGATAAGTCCAAGTGGTAAGGGGCAATTCCTAAGAAACAATGGGATATAGATCCGATAACTGAAAGTACGATGAAAACAATGACAAGACTGGTCAATTTCAGTAATATGAAAACTAAATATTACTATGATGAATAAGATATGCCCATATGGTGCAAACCATAGGGTGGTCCATCAATTTCGATATAAGGTCCATTGAGATTCTAATAATATAATACTCTTTGAAACAATAAGGCCAATCATAAATGAATCAAAAGCCAGTTGAACAATAATTGAGATCAATTCGGTAGGGCCAAGTAATAAAGAATAAACTTTCAAGGGCCAATAAGAAGGCTATAGCTTCAATAAAATACTTTAAACGACATGATCAAACGATAAGGAATTACATTCCAAAGGTCAACAATGACTTCACTTTACATCCGATCCGATAAGGTCAATCAATATAATCATAGACCTGCGAAGGTCAACAATAATGATATAGCTTCGGGGACGATATGGCCAACAATAGGGATTTGTACTCCAAATGTCAATAGTGCTTTTACTTCACATCCGATTCGATTCGATCCGATCCGATAAGGTCAACTCAATAGGGAGCAACAACTCAAGGCCACACTATTCTTTCTTTCTTTAATGATAGAATCAATGAGAAGCACTTGAACAAATGAAATATGAAGCACTTGTATAATAGAGGGAATATAAAGTACTTGCATCACTATTCGATATACTCAAGGTCTTTCGATACAACATGATAGAGGATATAAATCCTATATGATACACTCCCTCTATTATCATTTCTCAAATCTGTGGGTGGCTCATTTTACAATACATTCCTAATTTCACAGGAATACAATAGTCTAGATGATATATAAGTGTTTAGGTTTGACTTGTCCCATTAGTGTCTTTATTTGTGCCTTTATGTTCATTCGGTACAGAGCTCATACGATCCGATACGCATCTTGGGTTGCCATGATAATAATCAATAAGGTCAACGGGGGTACAAGCCGTGACAAGAAGATGCCCAACATGGGGAGGATGCTCGAGTATCCTCTTTGTTACAGGGATGAGAGCTCTCTAAATAACATGAGCAAAGTGGGAAAGTTGCAACTAGGACACCGGCCCCTAACGGTATGAAACGATAACGGTAGCTCTCAACGGTACACATGACAATCATAAACTTTAGTTTTGTTACCCTTACGCGATATCTAGTATATGTCCTTGACGTAGCACCAAATGATATAATATAAATAGTGTTACCTATAAGAATTTATCGTAAAATCATTGAAGAAATATCTCGGCACTGGTATGTCACGGGTCGTGACCACCATCTCACGGTCGTGACATCAAGTGTCACGAGCCGTGACTACGTATCACGGGCCGTAACATCATTTGTCATGTCGTGACTCGATGTCACGCCCCGTAAGACATTAGGGTTCTTCTCCTCTTCAAGGTCATGGGCCGTGACTCGTGAGTCACGACCGTGACAAGAAAATCAGCTACATTCATCCTAGTCCATGAAAAGTCGACCTCGACGCCATCTCACTATGGTGGTTACGGACCGTGATATGGCATCACGGGCCGTAAGTTGCTCGTACGGAAATCGCGATCGTGTAGGATGCCCAATCGCAATCCTGACGCCCTTTCGATCTGTGCATACTGGTCACGGGCCGTGACTAGGGTGTCACGACCGTGACAGTAGCGATACGGGTCGTGACCATGGAGTCACGACCGTGAAGTCGGTCATCATGACCGCAACTTGATATCACGGTTGGATGCCGAACGCGATCTTCGATCTGGACACATCATCACAGGTCTCACGGTCGTGACCAGGGTGTCGCGACTGTTAACTTCATCATCACGGGCCGTTACATGGTCATCACGACCGTGAAGGTACACGGAAAATCCGATGCACATCATATTTCGATCTATCCGATACATCAATGGATATTAAGATATCAAAAAATGAAATCAAAAGTTCTTGGTCGAAAGAAGGCGATAATATTTAGGTTTTAAGATAGAACTCAAGGCATGAATCATGGATAGCATATAGTTTGCAAGAAAACACGATTTGAATCATGAACAGGATATTCGAGGCACTATGAAAATTTGAAGAAACTCGACATGATCAATAATATGAAACCTAGATCTACAAGTGATCCACCAAAATACACACCTTATGGCCTAAGCTTTTCGTCTCGATCTTCTAACGTCCTCGTCGTTCCTCTGCAGTGATTCCTCTCCTACAATTTTTCCCGATTAGGAGATGACCAATCATCGAAAAAGGAGAGAGCTTTTCAGCCTTACCTTGAGATCCTTTGGGTAAAGGCACATGAAGAGAAGAAAGCTAGGACTGACTAGGAAAAAGAATGCTAGGAGGATATTTTAATAACTCAAGAGTTCAAGTTTGTTGGACAATCTGAATTTATTTCAGATTTAAATTTGTATTTCGAATTTTAAATTATGATCTCTTTCTTCATAGTTAAGGAAATATCTTCTGAGGAAATGAGGAAATAAAATCTGAGAAGATTACGTTTCTAAGGAGATAAAATCTTTGATCTCCTAATTATGGAAATATCTTTGGAAAGGATTAAATTTGGGGAGATAAAATCTGAGAAGATATAATTTGAGTCAGATTTGGAGATTAAATTTGGGGATAGAATTATGGGTAGTTACATAATAACCTCCTTAAATTAAATTCGTCCTAGAATTTGGAGGTATAAAATAGAGATTCACCTCAAAATATTCACATGTAATCCATTATCTCCTAATATCTTTCCTCTCCTCAATTGTTCTTATAACTTTTAATTGCACAAACAATCATCTTTGCTTCCAAACAATCCATTACCAAAATCCTTTATATTCTCCATTAGATAACTCCTCATTTATCATTATAACTCCAACTCATATGACATAGTCATATGATCCTTATGTATAATCATCTCCTTATAATCACTTGCTAATTATAACAATAACATTTCATTAGCTCTTTTATTCCTCTAATACATTAATCAGGTTAATCTCCTAAAAGATCATAGGTAGAATTTCCTTCATCAAATTCTAATACTCAATAAATGTCACACCTCCTGATTGTCAAGTAGTAGATAACCTCCTTAAAAATATTGTTATACAAAATAATTAATATTTTTATTTCCATTTCTATTACTTTATTAGTCATAGCATCAACACTTCTCTTACTATACTAAACTTGTCTATCATTGATTTCTGTCATTCATGATTGTCCATATGCATCATGATACTAATAAACTTAAACCTCTTCCATCATAGTTTTGAAAATCTATCTTCCCTTAATCATTTTTCCATCATCCTAATCATTCTATTCAATTATCATTTATTCTTACCAATCCTAATCAATACTTGCATATTTACATGTGAATCATGTGATCATCCTCATGTTTGTACATCCTTAATAGGATATTTCTTAGGTAACATAAGACACATCTCAATTCATTTGGGTATAGGATCAAGACATGTACTCATGTATGCTAGTCATACCCCAGAAGTGGTAGTTTGAGTAACATATATGGATAAGGACTTTTACTTTCAATATAACTTTTGGAGTAATTGCACAACATCTACAGTGATCATAATTTCCTTTGCACTTTAACTCTGGATATTCCTTGATCTTATAGAAGTTAGGCTTCGTATCTAACTATGCATATCTCATGCATTGTGTTTGGATAAGAAGAAAGATTGTCCGGTTCATGTTCTTACATGAAACTTTAATCATTGACGATTTGGTAGTTGATTTAATCAAAGGATATACATACTCATTTGCATATGTGTGTCTTTCAGTGTCCTTTACCTTAGACAATATTGTCTTGGATCATATATACAATATCACAATTACTATGCTAGTAGATGTCGGTATGACCTATATAGGTCTCATCAATACGATCGATCAAATCATGTTTCATTGTACTCTTTTCATCCATTCATTCTGATGAATCATCCTTATTACTATTCCAGCTGCTATCATAATCCATCTATATATATATATACATTCAATCTAAAAATTTCTAGCTTCCTTAAAAAATCTATTTTTCTAAACTCTTCAAATGGAATCCTCAAAATTAATAATCATCTAATAATCTTAAACATCTATAATTATACAACTTAACTCTTAATCAATACTTTGATCATTCAGAATTGCAATCCCAATATATTTATTTATCTATTTTCACAAGAATCTCATTAATATCTTTTGCTCCTCACAAATCATTCTTAATTCCTCATGTCCCTAAATAACCTCCTTTGGAATCAAATTATATCATTAATTGATATGCTATGACATCATTATATCAATATTTCAATTATATCTTTTGTCAAGGTAACTCTAATTTCTATAAAAACTAGACCATAAAATCATATATATATATATATATATATATATATATNTTCACGATATATATATATATATGTATATATATATATTTCATCCTTGAGAAAATAATAATTCTTTATTTCAATCCTTGATCACATTGGTCACACTATTCTAGAAATCTTGATCTCACCTTTGCTGACTTGTTGCATGTCTATGAAGGATACTATAATTCATGCATCAAAAGGGATCGATAGACAATAACGATTTAAAAGTTCATTGAAAAGATAAGGCCTTACTTACATTGTTGTGGATGGTGCTGTGACTGCTCCTGATGCTTTGCACATGACTCTAGACTCAATATGGTCACTATCCGATATAGGATGCCAAGAGAATCCTAACGTTAGGCTCTGATACCTTACTGTAACGTCCCCAAATTCACACCCCGCCAGATGGTAAAATATGAACTCGGAGACGCTACGACGATGCGATCTTTTGAGTAATAATTTAACTATGTTGACCAATAAATAAAAATTACATAAAAGCGGAAGACTTTAATCAATTAAAAATAATATCCAATAAAATAAATGCGGAAGTCTGAACAATATAATTAGTGTCATAAATTTGATGACTCTAGGGATGACACTAATATCCTGTCATGTGCATAACATCAGCATCATCACGAGCAATCTGTAATCACCAGCACCATTATCCACTATAGAACTAGTACCTGCAAGATCACGCAGGGAAAGTAGTATTCCATAAGCAATTACGCTTTGTGTGTAAGGCACACGTAGATATAGAATTATAAAAATAAACATGATAACAATAAACTTGATACTTATATAAATTAATAAGTAGTGACATGGTGAGTCAACAATGTAAATCAATGGCTTCAAGACGATACAATCCGATAATATCACTTTGAGATTTATCCTAGTGTGAGACAATATTAATTTGGATAACGATTAAGGATTGATCCAATCCGATACATTCTCTTCCATAATAAGACTATTCTTTGAAAAACTATTCGATAAGCCCAAGTGGTAAGGGGCAATTCCTAAGAAACAATGGGATATAGATCCGATAACTGAAAGTACGATGAAAACAATGACAAGACTGGTCAATTTCAGTAATATGGAAACTCAATATTACTATGATGAATAAGATATGCCCATATGGGGCAAACCATAGGGTGGTCCATCAATTTCGATATAAGGTTCATTGACATTCCAATAATGTAATACTCTTTGAAACAATAAGGCCAATCAGAAATGAATCAAAGGCCAGTTGAACAATAATTGAGATCAATCCGATAGGGCTAGGTAATGAAGAATAAACTTTCAAGGGCCAATAAGAATGCTATAGCTTCAATAAAATACTTTAAACGATATGACCAAACGATAAGGAATTACATTCCAAAGGTCAACGATGACTTCACTTTACATCGATCCGATAAGGTCAATCAATATAATCAGTGTAGTAGATCCGGTAAGGCCAAATAATAAATCATAGACCTGCAAAAATCAACAATAAGGACATAACTTCGAGGACGATATGACCAACAATTGAGATTTGTACTCCAAATGTCAATAGTGCTTTCACTTCACATCCGATTCGATCTGATCCGGTCCGATCCGATCCGATAAGGCCAACTCAATAGGGAGCAACACTCAAGGCCACAATATTCTTTCTTTCTTTAATGATAGAATTAGAATCAATGAGAAGTACTTGAACAAATGAAATATGAAGCACTTGTATAATAAAGGGAATATAAAGTACTTGCATCACTATTCGATATACTCAAGGTCTTTTGATACAATATGATAAAGGATATAAATCCTATATGATATACTCCCTCTATTATCTTTTCCCAAATCTGTGGGTGACTCATTTTACAATACATTCCTAATTTCAAAGGAATTCAATAGTCTAGATGATATATAAGTGTTTAGGTTTGACTTGTCCCATTAGTGTCTTTATTAGTGCCTTTATGTTCATTCGGTACAGAGCTCATAAATCAAGAAGCCAATGGTACAAAGCTCATACGATCCGATACCATAAACATCTTGGGTTGCCATTTTAATAATCAATAAGGTCAACGGGGGTACTAGCAGTGACAAGAAGATTACATACATGTGGGGAGGATACTCGAGTATCATCTTTGTTACAGGGAGGGGAGCTCTCCAGGTAATAGGAGCAAAGTGGAGAAGTTGCAGCTAGGCCACCGGCCCCTAACGGTATGAAACGATAACAGTAGCTCCCAAAGGTACATATGACAACCATAAACTTTAGTCTTGTTACTCTTACGCGATATCTAGTATATGTCCTTGACATAGCACCAAATGATATAATATAAATAGTGTTGTCTATAGGAATTTATCGATAAAATTATTGAAGAAATATCTCGGCATTGGTATGTCACAGGTCGTGACCACCATCTCACGGTCGTGACATCAAGTGTCACGGGCCGTGACTCGATGTCACGCCCCGTAAGATATTAGGGTTATTCTCCTCTTAACGGTCACGGGCCGTGACTCGTGAGTCACGACCGTGACGGGAAAATCAGCTTCATTCATCCTGGTCCATGAAAAGTCGACCTCGACGCCATCTCGCTGTGGTGGTTACGGGTCGTGATATGGCATCACGGGTCGTAAGTTGCTCGTACGACAGTCGCGATCGTGTAGGATGCCCGATCGCGATCCCGACGCCCTTTCGATCTGTGTATACTGGTCATGAGCCGTGACTAGGGTGTCACGACCGTGACTGTAGCAATACGGGTCGTGACCATGGAGTCACGACCGTGAAGTCGTTCATCACGACCGCAACTTGATATCACGATTGATGCCGAACGCGATCTTCGGTCTGGACACATCATCACGGGTTTCACGGTCGTGACTAGGGTGTCACGATCGTTAACTTCATCATCACGGGTCGTTACATGGTCATCACGGTCATGACGGTACACGAAAAATCCGATGCACATCATATTCCGATCTATCCGATACATCAATGGATATTAAGATCCTAGAAAATGAAATCAAAAGTTATGAGTCGAAAGAAGGCGATAATCTTTGGGTTTTAAGATAGAACTCAAGGCATGAATCATGAATAGCATATAGTTTGCTGGAAAACACGATTTGAATCATGAACATGATATTCGAGGCACTATGAAAATTTGAAGAAACTCGACATGATCAATAATATGAAACCTAGATCTACAAGTGATCCGCCAAAATACACACCTTATGACCTAAGCTTTTCATCTCGATCTTCTAATGTCCTCGTCGTTCCTTTGCAGTGATTCCTCTCCTACAATATCTCCTGATTAGGGCACATTAAGAGAAGAAAGCTAGGGCCGGCTAGAAAAAAGAATGAAAATTCCTAGAAGGATATTTTTATAACTCAAGAGTCCAAGTTTGTTGGACAATCTGAATTTATTTCAGATTTAAATTTGTATTTCGAATTTTAAATTCTAATCTCTTTCTTCATAGTTAAAAAAAAGAATCTTCTGAGGAAACAAAATCTAAGAAGATTAAATTTCTAAGGAGATAAAATCTTTGATCTCCTAATTATGGAAATATCTTTGGAGAGGATTAAATTTGGGGAGATAAAATATGAGAAAATATAATCTGAGTTAGATTTGGAGATTAAATTTAGGGATAGAATTCTGGATAGTTACAATATGCATAAGTAATATGTCTAGCAATCTCTATTATCTTATTTACTATATAAAAAAGATTAATGAATAATGCACTTTTTTTTTCCAAAATGCCTTTGAACGAAATAGTTAAGTTTACAAATTGATATAAATTTAATTTGAATTATTTGAACTTGAATCATAGAATTTATACATCAAACAAATAAATGTATAAAATAAGTAGTACACAATTTTCTAAACTGATAACAGAAAATTAATAATAATTATTCTAAATTGTTATTATACTATAATAGTTAATAATAAAATATATTTAATTAATAATATTAATATTAAAATTAGTAGAAATAATAATAATTTATTTAATGAACATGATAAAAATAAAAAAAAATTTACTATAGTGATTAATAATTATTATACTAATTAGTAAAATATTATATTAAATTTATTTGGTTATTTTTTTTATTTAAATAAAATTCTAAAGGACGGATGTGAAAAAGAAATTATAATAGATTGCCGTTCGAGTGACAATCTGAATTGTCACCTCTCTCATAAGCAATCCAGATTACCACGACACAAAAAATCTACATGATTTGACAATATAGATTGCCTCAAAATTAAAGCAGATGAATAAGACAATGTGATGTGAAAAGATTACTTCTACATAAATACCTCCTTAAAATGTTAGCTACTCTCGTTAATGATTCAATGTGGAAAAAAGAATTTAGTCAATGAATGTTCAAACAGTCATGTAGCTTATTATACCCCAAATTTGTTTTTTTTTTTTTTTTTTGCATGGTCAATTTTACGTGTAAATTTTATGATGCTTGTAATAGTTTTTCTTGTCGCCCTCATATCTCTTAATTATGAACTAGTTGATTTTCTATACATGACTCTGGTCAATTTTACGTGTAAATTTTATGATGCTTGTAATAGTTTTTCTTGTCGCCCTCATATCTCTTAATTATGAACTAGTTGATTTTCTATACATGACTCGACAAACTACTTTAATATTCGTCTTTGAGCACTACGCGAAGGTAACACATACCAATCCATTTCTTAGAGACATAATCAAGCATCTAAGGGCATATATAGAATATGTCTATCAAGAGTGATGATGCGAAAATTGTTAATAGGCATAAAATACTAGCAATTTCACTAATCATTCAAGTAATAAAATGTAAGAGTAAAGAGTTGTCCATCCCACAGGCATAACTTAACCAACTATTTGATTTCATATGGTAATAGGATATGACATCGATTGGATAAAAGTGTGCAAAAATGAAATAATAGAAAAATGAAAATCAAATTAATCTAAACTATTGATCCCTAGAACCTTAAGACGAGAGATAATATTAGAAACAAACTTATATAACATCTACAATACATTAATTTACGCAATGATAAATAAATTTAATTATTATATGGAATAAGAACAAATAATATATGATCTCTCATTTTGACAATCAAATAAATTCAAATTAGGATGCACTGAGTTGTGATTTTTAAACTATTGGACTTCTCACTGCGAGATCAATTTCAATAGACAATATATCTTAGCATGCCCTTTTGGCTCTACAAAAATAGGATATGTATTGCTTAAAATTAAAAGTTAATAATTAGCTCCACAAAGATCGTGAATTATTGATAATAGTCAACTAATTAGTTCAATCAAAACTGAAAAAATAATGCACTCAACAATCATATTCATAAGAATTAATAAAACTATAATCACAAATTGAAAATGTCACAAGTTTATCCTACCAATTAAAACTATTAAAGAGAAAATATTGATTCTTTATCTTTTGATATATTTACAATTGTCTCGAATGATAATAACACTTTACTTGTGCTGATCATAACTTTTTGTCAACATGATCTCATAATCTTAGCCAAATTCTTCATCTACATACTCGAGAAAGATACATTCTTTTGATTTGCTATCAAATTTTTATCTTTCATCTTTAGGGAGATGAACAAAAACTTTTCCCTATCCAAACTTTCAAAGTAGACAATCGTCCAGAAGTACTAATGGTGAATAGTTAATTAGATTAACCACAATCATCAGTGCTTCACCCTAAAACCTTCGATAGTCTATCTTAAATACTAAGCTAAATAACATACATCTAATACGTTCCTTGATTGTTCTATTCATTCTCTCGACAATGTCATTTTGTTGAAGAGTTTTAGAAACTATCTTCTCAAGTTTGATGCTGAAAGTGTTGTAGTTCTCTTCAAATAGACATCTGCATTCATCATTAGTGTGAAAAAAAAATTGATCTTTCTATCAATTTCTCTTTCAGCTTTGGCATAAAATCTTTGAATTATGTCGACACTTCTTTATGCGCTATAAGAATCAATCTTGTTGAACTCCAGAGTTTGGGTGGAATCATTTTTTGTCTCGTAGAATCATATAATAAAATTGTATTGCAATGTTGAAGAGTTTATGTACCAAGTAAATATAGTTATAAAATGATAAATATATTATTAACAACAAACAAGTCTCAATATTGGGCATTCAAAAAACATATAAGTTACATTATTTCAACTCATTAACCTCATACTTAAATACTAAGCTAAATAATTTAAATTTTAAAATAATTTTATTATATAAAATGAGAAGTCATTTAAACTCGTGTAGATTTGTATAAAATCGTATGAATCTTATGAGTTTGAATCTTAGAATTTATATAAATAATGATAGGAATAGTCCAAATCCTTCTAGTTAGATAATAATCAATGTAATAAAATAAAGAGAATTACCTAGAATTTTATTCTTCATATAACAAACGTTAATATGCATCGAATCAAGTATGTGCAAACTTCTAAATGTAACTTTAGTTTGCTTATTATCTAAACAATGCAAATATACATCAAGATATATCTTTTATACTTGAAAATAGATCTTTTCTATCAATTATTTGACGTCATTTTCTCATTTATGTTAGCCAGTTGTGCCACATCTACGAAGATCTTCTTCAATCATATATACCTCACCATTATAATGTTGTGCTTCATTTTTGAAAAGTGTACGCGCTCTTTGTCCTCTCACCAGAAATTGATAACATTTCTTAAGTTTTCACACTCTTTTTGAAGTTGATGACATAGCCTTTGTCATCTAATTTTCTAACTAAAATCAAGTTTAAATGAACATTAAGTACATGTTTCAAATCTTTTAGCACAATTTTGCCTTGTGTTGGCCTTCATGAGTAGAATATCTATAATGCCAATAGTTTGCGATTCTAAATTGTTCCCAATCTTTATTGACCCAAATGTGTCCACTATAGTCGAGAATACATTTTTATGAAGGATAAATATGCATTATCTAAAATCCAAACCGAGTCTTGAGTCACAACATTTGCATATGTGGTGAATTGCACGAGTACATTTCTTATAAATTTTTCCAAACTTGATTAGGCCCATCAATATTTAAATATGATAAAACACTTTATTGTCGACTTATTGTAGAATTAGTGCAACTTTTTGGATCTTTAACTTTTTCAACTTTGTCATCCATTCCTCGAGTTTCCTAACATCATCTTTGATTGGACCGTAAGGTTTATGTAATCAGATAGTTTTCATTCGAGGTTTTCAATAGAATAATTAGTTCCTTTTAGCACAAGTATCTGACTGGGGATATTATTGTCCTCCATTAAATTTATTTAATTTGACAACCAATCTCTGATGCCATTGTTGAGAAAAAAATTGAACAAATATATCGCAGTAATGTTTTTATAACAGTCCAAATTTTTGGTGGATACCCATTTGTCTTCACTCGGATTTTCGAGGCATTACACATAATATTTTCCAGATGACTAACATAAAGTAGTTTGAGTTCCTTCAAAAAAGAGATTACTTGATATCTTTTGGATGATCGTTCAAGCTTAAAAAGTTATCTAAGAGAGTTTGAGGGAAAAACCTTTAAGTGAGACAATTTTCTTCAATAGTTTATTTGCCATTACTTTCATATGAAAAAAAAATAGAATTTATCATAAGAAATAACTTTAACATAAATGCATCAAATACTCTGACTTATAAAAGGGGAAGAAATACATAGTGATGTGTAGAAATACTAATATTTTTAATTTAAAAAGTCGACCATACACACATTAAACAACAATAATAATTTTCAATTAGAATTATTTGTGATTATAAAAGTATTTGACATAAACCAAAATTTTTTCAGATATTAAGTGGCAAGAAAAATCCACACTAGATACTTTAAAAGTATTCGAGAGAAACCAAAATATAGTAAATAAAAAATATTATGAGATTTAAATTAAAAATAGTGAATATTTTGGAGGCGTTTACTGCATTAGCTCTTAACATTACCTAGTAGACAAAAAGATTATCACCTATTAAATTATCAGTAATGTGCATTACTCTGTTTACTATATATAAGTAATCCAAGTGGTAATTCAGATTATCATATTTACTTATAAAAATGACTACTAAATAATATACATTATTTTACTAAAATACCCTTCATAAATATTATTAGATTAAAAATTTTGTATTATTGAATTAAAATTTATCAACTTAAATTATAAACTAACAAATTAATGGATTTAAGCAATTAATACCCTTCAAATTAAAATAACAATAAAATAATATTTATAATTAATAATAATAATATATAAAAATATTTGTTTAATTAATAATACTTATAAATAACAATTAGTGCTATGTTTTACTTCATAATATGATCATAATAATATAATATTATTTAAATAATATTTATAATGGTAATTAATTTAAAATAATAATAACATTATTATTATTATTATTATTATTATTATTATTATTATTATTATTATTATTTATGTTGTTGTTGTTATTATATGATGATTTATTATTGTGTTATGTTTTATTTATGGAAGATTTAAAAGGGCGAAAATGAAAATTAATATAAATAAAATTACCACTTGGGTGATAATCTGGATAGACATCCCCCTCTTAGATAATGTGGATTACCATTTCATAGGCAATCTGCATTGCTAGGTAATCTAAATTGTCTACGAATTAAAATAAGTAGACAAGATAATTTTGTGGGCCCAGGTAATTTTAAGTTCAGATTACCAGTATTCTACAAAGATTACCCGGAGGAAAACACCCCCTTTAATATTAGTGTATACATATTATGAGATTTAAAATTTAAAAAAAAATGTTTAACAACTATGCAACACCAAAAGAAGTGACAATTTTAATATTATTGGAAAAAATAAATGTTAACTTAACCATAATGATATGTTGAAATTGTTTGGGATTAAACAACCTCTAAAAAGTTATTCACTATTTCAAAACATTATAACACTAAATTAAATCTATTTGTTTTCACCACTCAATTTATTTATGCACATATAAAAACTATATAACACATCACTAAAAAGTTGAGGGGTAGGACCCCTCCCACTTATAGTGTGGGTCCGTCCCTTCAAATATTTGACAATGCTCGAGAATAAAAAGTAATCCACTATGAAAATAATTATACATGATGTCTAATAATTATTAGTTCTTGAAATTCATTAATGATAAATATTAACATGGTTAATAAGTTTTTATATGCACAAATTTAAAACACATCTTGAATGGTGAAAAGCAGGGGCGGACCCACATATAGGATGGGTCTCGGCCCCTCCAACTTTTCGTTGTATATATATATATATATATATATATATATATATATATTAGTAGTTGTAGTCAATAAAGAGAATAAATACTAACAAATGATCACAATTATCAAACTGGTGTAGTGGATAGGTGATTTTGGCCCTCATCGAGAGGTCTAAGGTTCAAATCTTGATCGCCCATGACCACTTCGTGTTTTGCCCATATGGGACTATATCAATTTGTAACGCTCCCAACCTAATTCAAGAAATTGTTCGCTTTGGATCCATGACCCGCACGAATTTAAAACGCATTTTGAATTATGAAAAGGATGGTCACTTATAACCCCATGTCCACTTCCGTATTTTGCCCGTGTGAAACTAAACCATTAGCCTTTCCTAAGATCCTTACACTTTCCTTTAGAAGTGACGGAGTCCTTATCAACGTCGATTCATTAATTCCTCTTATAGAGTCCACAAATCTTATAGCTTTTGGAAATGTTGAAATACTGCAAACTAGTTTTGTAAGCACTTTATTCTTTTAGGTGAGCATCACTCTTCATTTCTTTCACCCATTTAGCACTAGTTACATATCAATATCAGTAGAAGTGGGCTAAGCGCCACACGCGTACATATATATATATATATATATATATATATGTAAAGTTGGTACTTAATATCATTATTTTATTCTAATATACCATTATATATATAAGCAAAGTTGGTACTTATATCATTATTTTGTTCTAATATACCATAACATTGGGGGCTTGTGTTGCCTAATTAAGCCTTCTCCGGCTGTCCAATCTTTTGCTTGTTATCATACTTCCCATGAGCCATGTCGTAAGTTGCATGGAGCCCAAAGAACAAATAGTAAATTAACATCACCAATGTGCAGATCCCAAACCTTATGAACGCCTGCGCCCCCAGCGACCCCATGAGGAACAAGTTGGTAGCTATCGACAAGGACGGCAGCCATGGCACCAGTGGAACCCCCCACACCTTCGGCGTCCGGACCTGCGGCAGGAACAGCTGAATCCCCAGCGTAGCCGCCGCCCACAGAGGCACCGTGATCAAGTACCCGATCCAGCCATGGGGCCTCACTCCCCAGTACGCCGATGTGCCCATGGACGAAGCTACAATGATCATTAGGAAGGCCACCAGCTTCTTGAGGTCCTCTTGGCTCGTGACGCCTCTATGGTGGTACCTCCTCACCAGGAGCGCGGTCGCCATCATCATAAAGATGAACAGAGTACTCACGGAGAGGAGGCTCGCCAGGATGTCGAGACTCGAGAAGAGGGCAATGCAGCAGCTGCAGATGGTTATGAGGAGCGTGGCATGTATCGGCGTCCCCGTCTTGGGGTGGACCAAAGCGAACAGCGGCGGGATTATGTGGCTCCTGGCGATGTGAGTCGTGTAGCGAGCTTGCCCGAGCGCGCCGACGAGCAGGACGGTGGTCATACCCTTGAGGGCGCCGGCCGCGACGAGGTACTGCGCCCACTTCATCCCGACGCTCTTGAACGCCACGGAGTAGGCCGCGTTCGTGTCGATGTCGGTGTACCTCTGCATCATGCTGAGCGACAGAGCCATGAGGCAGTATATGACTGTGATCATGGACATGGAACCGAGCAGGCCCAGCGGTATGTCCCGCGCGGGGTTCCTCGTTTCTTCTGCCATGGTGGCTATGTTGTCGAACCCGCCGTAAGCGAAGTAGACGATGGCCGCCGCTTGGAAGACGCCCTGGACGCCGAACGGAAGGAAGGGCTTCAAATTGCTGGTGTTTGCGTGAGCGAAGCCGGCAACTATGACGAAAGCTATGACCAGCGTGTGGACGGCTGATGCAATCCAGTTGAAGTAAGAAGTCTTCTTCGTGCTGATCATGGCTATCGTTGATGTAACTATAAGAACAACCACAGCAATGGGATCCAAGAGGTTGTAGCCCTCCGCGAGGTTCGTGTGGATCCTTAGCGTATCCGGCCGCCGGTTCAGGAGGGTCGCCAAGTACGAAGTCCACGCTCTCGCAACGGCGGCGCTGCCTATGATGGACTCAAGGATCAAGTTTGCAGCAGCTATGAACGCAGCGAAGTCGCCCAGCTCCACCCTCAGGTAAGCAAAGGATCCCCCCGCGACAGGGATCTCGACTGCGAACTCGGTGTAGCAGAAGACCGAGAGCATGGCGGAGACGCCGGAGGCAACGTAAGAGAGGACGATGGCAGGTCCCGCGTGCTTGTGCGCTTCCTGGCCAGTCAGGACGAAGATTCCGGCGCCGATGACCGACCCGAAGCCGAACCAGGTGAGGTCCCACCACGTCAGGCACCGCTTCATGTCGTTCTCGCTCTGTCGCCGGAGGTCGCCGAGCTCGGTGGCTTCGGTGGAGCGGCCGAGGAGGCGGTCCTTGAAGCGATGGTGGGTGTTGCGGAGGGCTGCTGCGTAG
>LTAE01005288.1:0-19654 GCA_001647135.1 Pontederia paniculata
ACTTTGGCAAAATACTAAGCGAGTGTTTTGAGTGATAGAAAACCGTAGTTCCCCTTTTGTGATTCGAGTGAAGAATCCAGGATAGAAGGGACCAAGAGTTCCTGAGATTTGTTAGAGGTTTCTCCTTATCCTCGTGCAAGAAAGGAGAAGTTGTAAGGGAGCCTTCGCCCTTGAAGAAGGAAATAGTGATATCCGGAAATCTCAAGTGCGAGAAGATCGGAGCGGGGACGTAGGCCTGGAGTTCGGCCGAACCTCGTCAACAAACTCTATGTTTGTGTTTGTATTCTTTACTCTCTCTCTCTCTCTCTTTCTATTAGTTGGGCTCTTGAATTTATGTGCTTCTGTTAAGTGTAATCTAACTAATCTAGCACAACTAAAGTAGCAAAAAGTTTATACATCAATTCACCTCCCCTCTTGGTGCCATCCAGATCCTACAGTAATCATGTGGGCCGTCTAGCCGTTCGCAACCTTAGATGACCCTCTTGACCTGTACACAATCAAAGATGGACGCAGCCCGCTTGAATGGATGCTCTTCTCTTGATCCATTCAAAGAGTCGTTTGACTCAACACATCATGACGGCACCGGCCCACGCAACGTGCACCCTACTGCCATCCAATCGTGCATCGCCAACCCACACAACAAGTGTGCAGTGTTGGCTCTTAGCTTGTGCACCTGTGCGACATCCTGTGCGTTTGTGTGCCCGTGTCAAGCCAATCCTTGCGGCCCATGACACGCTAATGCATGACCTACATTATTTGACACTTACGAGCGTCCTTGCTGTGTGGCACCACATGTCCATGCGAAGCATGTCCATGCAGTGAGGCCGCTCATGTGACATCGGCTAGTTCGCCACAAGCAAGCCCTTGTTAACACCCACTTGTGCTCGCCCTTGTTGGTGCCCAACCGCGCAGCCACAAGTGCCGACCCATGCAGCGATGCACACCTATGCTAGCGCACGGGAAGCTACACATGCTCATGCGGCAACGCCCTTCATGTGTGGTGTTGCACACCCATGCCTCATATGCAGCATCTTGCCTATGAAATGCCACGCCCACCCAAATGACATGTCATCTCCACTCCTGAATTTGTTCTCATCGAAATTGTCATTGACATCTTCTCTTCACCCTATACTGGAGGATCTCACATACTTCTGGCTGTCCTAATGGAATATCAAATTAACTCATAAGGATCATATATAGAGATACCATTGATGTTACGTCTTTCTCTTATTTATAACCTTTTGAATTTTAGACTCCTGAAAAATTTCAAATCACAAAAAAAAAAGAATTCTTATTAAATATAAAATATAGTATAAAATAATCAAACTATAAATCTCACTCTAAATATACACTCATAGAATAACTGTAACCAAACTTTAATATTAACAAAAACAAATCGATGACATATAAACTAGTTCAATAGGGAATTAGCCAATGTAGACCTGATGAATAGATGCATAATCATTTTCTTTATATTTTCTAATAATATATTTTTTGTATTAAATATAGGTAGTCAGAAAGTTAATAGTTCATAATATATATGCTTAAAGATGAAAAAAAAGTGTTCAAATATTTTTTAACAGTAATAATTCTAAAACTCGATCGACCTTTATAAAATTAAGTGAATCAGTCAGCAAGATCAATCAACATTACGTTAAATATGACTCAGTAAAGTTAGGTGCACCCACACCTAATTTTAGTCGCATCTTATTTGTATACGTAAGTTAGATATATAACCGATTGGGTGAAATTCAACTATTATGTATACTAGCCACTTATGTGAAAGCCCAATAGTCACATATATGGAAGAAAAAAAAGTTGTTGGTCATTATGTACTCATTAAACGATCAAAATAGTTTAGTTGTGTCAAATGTAGATTATGTTGGTATACAGTATCAACTTCGTTTATAACTAATATTATATGTGAAAACCCTCTTGAATATATATCATAAAAATTACAACATTCACTAATAAGAGAAAAGGCTATTTTTTTTCTATCGACCTACTAACATTTTACTAATTTAGTATTAGGGTGAAAGTAAAAATATTAATAATATTAAAAATCGAATTAAGTTAGTTAAACCCTTTGACGAGAGAGAATATACAATGAGTATTGCATGAAGAATTTTACATTCATGAGGAAATGGAAGGATTGAATATTCACAATGTAATTTGAGAATAATTTAAAATGTCAAGTGACATTAAATTTACTGGTCATACTCTTGAAGTCTCTCCTCTCCAAGTATCTAATTGATTAAAGAAAGAAGAGGACAAATTAGAATGAACAAGTTAGTTTAAACTTTAAAGATGTTGAGATTGAAATATATTTCAATGAGTTCTAACAATTAAGTTTTTACATATCGAATTGAAGTTCTTAAATCAGTTTAACATTTTGGATGTTAAGGTTAAAAAGAAATGACTGGAGTTTGAAGAACGAATAAAAAAAATTCGATTGTCACAACAGTTCTCAATATTTTTATCTCGATTAGTCTTTGTCTCTTCGAATCACATGTCATTCCTTAATAGATGCTTACAACTTCATCTCAATTCTAACGACAAATTTAGAACTATTTGAGGGGATCAAATTATTATTAAAGAATAATAAACTATATAATATATAAAAATATACTAGATATTTATTTTAACATCAAAATTTTATCTAGTTTACTAGTTTTTAGATTAATTTAGGGATGAGCAAAAGCATAACTTAACCTTAATCCTTGTCTATATTATATAAATACTATATAGGTGATAATGAGAATGATATTTTTTTTCTGCTATTTCAAACATGGAAATAGTCGACAACACCTAGTATGATAAGACTTTATTGTTGTTGTATTTCAAACATGAAAATGAATTTGCTCATGATCGATAATGTTAGTTTGAATTTAAGGCAACAATCTTTTTTTTTTCACCACAAACATTTCGAAACGTGAGATATCATTTTTATTGGAGTGATTTACTTCCTCTCTCCTCAAGAATTAGATAAAAATGATAAAATTCAGTAGACTAGGACCTCTTGAACAAATTAATCGAACATTTGAAATTTATAATCATGATGACACCATAACAGAAGAATCATCTTTAAAGAAAATTACTACCCACATCAAGATATCCCCATGTACGCGAGCAAATCAAGAAGATATTCTTGAGGGTGGGTGGGGTGTGGGGGTAGGTAAATTGAGAAAAGAAAATTTAAGAATACAATATTTGAATATTCTTTCTTTATAAGTTAATATCTTATGAGTTNAAATCAAGAAGATATTCTTGAGGGTGGGTGGGGTGTGGGGGTAGGTAAATTGAGAAAAGAAAATTTAAGAATACAATATTTGAATATTCTTTCTTTATAAGTTAATATCTTATGAGTTAAAAATATTGAGGTTAAAATACGAGAAGAAAAAAAAATGAAAATATGCTTATTTTTTAAGAAAAAACATTAAATATTTTTTTATTAATGTGTGTCAGACTTTCTATATTGGCAGCATAAAAATTCGTCGTATCTTAAGATGATCCAATTTTCATGTTAACATCAAAATATCTATTAATATTCAATTATTTATTTAGTGACTTCGATTTTATTCTTCGAAATAAAATATTAATATGGCCAATAATCAACTGTCAAATGGCTGGTTTGGGACTTCCTTTAACTAAAAGGAAAATTCTTTCTTTTAGTTATCATATTAAACAAAAGTTGGAGAAGAGATTTGTGTATATAGTCGATTGTATTGAATGAGTATATGATTTTGTTTGGCGACTAGCATTTTGAAGTCATATGCTTTCCAATTAAGTGTTTGTTGTCAGAAAGCAAATGCTAATCGATCTAGAATATCTCTCAAACAGACCCATATGGTAAAAAAGAGTATATAACTATACAACTCCCCTTAACAATTATTACTTATAGCCTGTGATTTTTATCGCAAGATAAATGTACCTTGCGATCAACTGATAGTATATTTTTTCATAATAAACAATTGAGCTTCACAAGACCAAAATTGAATTAATCCGAACTCATTAAATTTTTCATTAGCCCCATCAGAAATAGTTAAATAATGGTGAGATATATCATGCTATCAAATGCATGTGTCATGCTATCCAATGTGTTACTATTATATATCCACTCATAAACTTGTAGATATCATGGGCTTATTTTACTCATTCTTCAGCTCATCTATAACTTGCATCCATTATTATTGATTCGACGAATTAGATTGAAATCAGTAGGGTAGCTCTTCATCATTAACTCATCATCAATCTTCTGATCAACCACATGAATTAACAAAAACAACAACTTTTAATAATTGTTAAAAGTATAAATATAAAAATATTATTCTTTCTATATACTAAATTTTTATAATTGTTAATAGCACATCTAATTTAACATGATATCAAAATTAAAAATTCTGAATTCAAATTTTATTATTGTATTAAAAATTAAAATTTTTAATTATTCACATATTGAGCTTTGGATTAGATCAAAATTATTATCGATCCACACATAAAAAAGAATGTTAAAAATATAAAAATATTATTTTTTATAAATTTAAAATTTTAATATTATTAATAGCATATCTAATTTAATAATAATCATCCACAAACATTGTAATTTGGACCTCACATTTTTTTTTTTGAAACGATATAAGCAAATAAATGAAAGATATCTTTCTTATGACCTCATCAAACATTAGCATTCTTCCAAAATGCCAAACACGTTGCTGCCGAGAACTTTTATAGAATATGATGATGACGGTGATGCGTCTGTCCGCTCCGCGCTAAGAACGCGAAGTAATTGGATGTACATGTGGTAGGTTGGAGGATGATGATGATATGGCCCCAACATTGCATATATTACAACTGGATTTATCAGAAAATTTACCTTCTTCAATTATAGATGTGCTAAGCATTGAATTATTTTGGCTATAAATAGTCGAATGTTATAATTTAGGGAGTTCATATTTTAGAATTTTTATAATTATATTCTAGGGATTAATATAATGCGAGCAATCAATAATTGATTAGTTCACTAGTTAATCGAAATTATGATACATTTCCGATCAACTCGCTGTAAGATAAAATATAAGATTTTGTATTTTTCAAATCAAACTGAATTAATCATGACTAATAGTCTTACCAATATTAAATTATTGCTTATACTTTGTGTTACATATCAAGAGAATTAGTAAGGTTTCGTCAAAGATCGGGTTTGAGAAATCCGAAAATGTTACCTATTAATATGTATATTGATATATATATATATATATATAATATATATATATATATTATGTTTTGAAAAAAATAATTATATTTTTTTAAATATTTTTTTTATTTTGCTGAATATCTAAATTGTCATTGCACATCAATTTATCACCACTCAATCACTTCACAAGCCAAAAAATATAAAAAAATAACAAAGAGTGAATAATAAAAAATATTTGATTCCATCTAAGCTACTTATTATCATAATAAATATAAAATATATTGTTTTAAATTATTATATTCAGCATATATAAGATTAATAGTAGGATCATACATAATATCTTATTCATTGTGAAGACAGATTTTGATGATCTTAATGCATAGGCTGAATCTTATGTAAGTTGATGCTTATATCTACATGTACACACATCAAATTTAGGCAGACATATCATAATGAACCACTTTTTTTTATTTTTATTCCCCAAATTCAAGAGCCGCATAGCACAAATCAATCATACCGACATGGTGGACCTCAACCTTCTTGAAATGGAAGCCATATTGGGCACATGGGAGGCAATTTCTTGAGCCTTATCCATGTTGTTTTTTTGTCAAATTTAAAATAAAAGAAAAAAGGTTAAAAATAAAGGAGCATATTCCCAAGATATAAATCTTTGCATCAATTAAGTTAACTTCCTAACAAAATGTTCACATATTACGGGTTGGCACGTTGCCCACAAAAAAGGCCATAAATTGGATTCCACGAGAGAGGACAACATTGGGCCACGTTTTTGTACTGTACAACGTATTATATCATCCATAATTAATCGAATAATTTATAAGAAGCGCTATAAATATGGATTTTACAAGATGTAAATACACGAAGAGTACACAATAATGATTATATTGTTTTATCACGATAAAAAATTTAGTTTAGAGATTAAAATAATAATGACACCGATCATAAAGTTGCTAATCCGAAGTCGGCCTTAAAAGGAGAAGACGATAGAAAAGAAAGAACTCGCCGTATATCACATTGACAAAATTTAAAAGCTAATACAGAAAGAGACATGTGATTATGATATCTGATTGATCTGCAACCTTTAATTAATTGTAGATATTGTTAGTATTTTCAGAAGTGATTAATTAATCAAACAAGAAGTGATAACATGATTCGGGAATGATGTTAACTTGCCAAAGTCACGGACATGAAAGTTAACACTAAAAATAAATAAATTCAACCAACAGGTTTGGCATGGAGTCACAAGGAATTCATGTTCGTTTAAAAATGTAATGAATTCAAATTCTCAATTAAAAAAAATTTATTTGAATCTCATTCATTATACTGTCTAATTTTAAACGACGCATATTAGTTGGAACTAATAATTTCAAATATTAAAAGAGGAATATAAAAAAATCAAAGTAAAAATAAAAAAATCAATCATCTACTCAAATTTTAATAATTAAATCAAAGTTTTTTTTTCCAAATCTAAATAATTAATTAGCTTTTCTACCAAAATCAAATAATATAAGTTTGAGCAAAGTTGTTGATTTTATTAAGGATTCTAATAAAAATATTATAAAATTGTAAAATTTTATGATAGATCTGATCGTATAGATCTAATAAATTAAATTATATGATTGAGAGAGGCTAAATATGATAAAATTATAGAAATAATAATAATACAAATCATTGCGACACCCTGTACAAATAAATAAAAAAAGAAAGGGTGAATTGATGCAATTTTGGGGGGGTTTAAATTTAGATTTAGCAAAAATAATTATATATGCAAGTATTTTGATGGTAATTAACATCAAGAGATGGTTCTTTGGTTTTATTTTTTCAAATCAGTTGCTTCAAGTTAAAGGCACGTAGCGAAGTGGATTGGACAAAGATGATGAGTTGTCATGAAACCTTAGGCTTTGTGTGTTCAATTATTATATGTTTACAGATATGAGGTGATGTTGGATGTGTCGGCAACTCATATCAACTCACACACAAATTAATGGAAAAAACAAAGGAATAAGAGAAGATGATATATTTACCAATATCACAATTACCATGATAACATCCTTAAAATAATATTGGGCAAGTTAGTTAGCAGTCTTAGCTCGAATTGGGGGATGAAGAAGTTAAAAATATAAGATTTGAACCTCAAAATATAATTAATAATATAGAATTTGAGTTCTAAAAAATTATTTAAATAGACATTATTTTAACCTTACCTCAGTTTAACAATTTATTTTGCTATAAAATCTAAAGTAATGTTTCATTTTCTTAAAAGCCTCTCTTTTTTTTTTCTCATCCTTTTACCGGTGCAACCAATTTCTGATAGTGGGCAAGCATGAAATTATTTCTCAAAATAAGAATTTTGATTTATCGTCAATTCTTCTACTTTATGCATTTTTCTTTCATCATTTTTTGTATGTGTATTTTTTTTGTAAAATAACTAATTTCATAATGTGAAAATTCAGTAAGCTGCATTATTAATTTTCATTCAAATAAATATCAGAAATAATCAGGACCTATAAATTCCAATGCAGTATGACTATGGTATATATTAAGACATACATACCCTAATTTTCCAAAAATCTCAAATATTGGGAAAAATATTAATGTGATTACTTTATATTTCAGCACAAAGGATAGTAGAAGACACTTGTAATGTAATGAAAAAATAAATATTGTTCGCAACAAATCCCAAAAAAATTATCCAATATGCCCTTCCATTATTCCATCAGTTATGAACAAAAGTGGAATGGAACAAGTCAAAAAGAAAAAAAAAAGAGAGAGGACACGATGTGGAACACTAATGCTCCATCTTTACTAAAATATTATGCAAGCTCCTGCATAAACTTTCATGTTTACAACTTAATCCAGTTGTATTAAAATCATGGAATGTCTTCATATTTTTTTCCAATTTCAAAATCAATATAATGCGGTATCTTTCCATTAATCATGCCATATCCACAATTATTTATATTCTATTTGCATGTTGCTCACACAACCCTACCAAAAAACTTATAAAATTTTCTGGCCATCATCATAAATAAACAAGAAACTTTACATTTACTTAAAGGTATCTTGGTGATGATATCAATTAATACTCCATTTAGCATGTTACAAATATATCATATAACATAAATATAGTTATAATTATTAGAATTAAAACGAATATACATTCTAACATAATTTCTCCTGAGTCGATGTGACACGAACTTCATATTGATACTTTTCAGCTATTTTTAATAAATTTGCAAAGGAAAAGATTTGGGCCATTAAAATAATAATAAAAAAACAAAAAAGTAACTTGATAACTTCAAAAAAAATCTAGAATGTAATCTGACATCTACGGTTAGATTCGATTTTACCGTAGAAATGAAGGTTAGATCGAGTTCACGCATAGAGACGTAATATGTGTACGGTATGAACCGCTTAACGTCTCAAAAATATTATTGAGGCTATAAGAGCTCTGCAGCTGCGGCAATCTCTCCCAAGCACTCAGAATATTATACAGGATTAACTGATGGCAGAGGAGAAGCCGGCCAAGGAGGAGGAGTCGCCGGCGCCTGTTCCGGCACCAGCTCCGGCTCCGGCACCGGAGGCGGAGAAGGTGGAAGAGTTGTCCAAGCCTCCCGTCGTCGCCAGCAGTACGCGCTCTTCCATCTGTTCGTCTTTTTCTTTCTTTGTTAAAAAAAAGAATTCTTTTTTGCCGTTTTATCTTGTAAATCCGAAGAATTGTGGATGCTGATGCTGAGATTTGGAGAAAGTTGTCATCTTTTTGGGGTCATCGGAAGCTCTGAAAGATTTTTTTTCTTCCATTTGAGTTTGTTGCTTTTGCTAAGAGCAGTTCTGAAAACAATTCTTTTTTTTGTACAAGACTTGGCCATTTACTGTGGTTGATTTCTTGTTTATGCAGCACAAAAGAGCTCAGGAGGATCAATTGACAGAGGTGCGAACGACATATTAGTAGGATTTTTTAGATGAAGACTTTTGCTTTTGTCTTTTAAAATTCAGAAGAGGTACAAGAAACTTTTGGTTTTGCCTGCGCAGATGCTGTTCTGGCGAAGGTGGAGAGCGACAAGAAGGACAATTTGATCAAGGCATGGGAAGAAAGTGAGAAGACCAAAGCTGACAACAAGTAAGAACAGGAATCATTGATGTCCGGATTGAGTAAAGACCAAAGCTGAAATTACTGACTGCAAATACAATTTGCATCTGTCCCCTTTTTATTGTTCTCTTCTGAATTGAACTGTCTCTATGTTAATAGGCCGATTTTAAGAGTTACTAATTTGTTGCTTGAATGACCATCTTTTATTTGTTATGCTTCCAGTTCCTTTTGATAACTTTGGTGCTTTCGATATGTTAATTTCTGAAGTGAATAGTTTTTATTTGGCTCTTAATTTTATTGCCATGTTTTGATTCAATTGTATCCCTTTGGAACTGCAAACAGAGCCCAGAAGAAGATGTCATCAATTACTTCTTGGGAGAACACAAAGAAGGCATCTCTTGAGGCTGAGCTGAAAAGGATGGAGGTAATGAGTTTAATTACTAATTAAATGCTTCATCTACATATTACTGTTTGAACTAGACATAAACTGCTGTCCTGAAACATGAGAGAGTCAGAAGAGACTTCATGTCATATTCAATAGATCGTTTTACAGACCAAGTCATAGGTCATGCATGGTTCTAAACTACAACAAAACTGGGTCCCTGTCTTAGCAAGTAATGTTGCCAAATTGAACCTGTCAACCTTCTAAGAATGGAAGTTCAGGTGGTGCTTTATTTGAAAGCACTTTGCTGTATGCTTGGTTTTAGATCATGCTATATCGGCGATCATAGACACTCGGGGAATTTCTTTTGGGTTTTCTGATACTGAGGGATGTTTCAGAATCTGGTTGGAGTCTGCTCTACATAGCATATAGTATGTCTCATTATATCAATTCAATGTGTCAACAGAATCTATGGTTAGTTTTTTTTCCCTTTTTTTAATAAAAGAATCTATGGAAGAAGGATCCTACTCATAGTGTTGGATAAAACAAAGGTGCATGACAACCAAATAATCTTTTGGCAGGAGAAATTAGAAAAGAAGAAGGCAGAATATGCTGAAAAAATGAAGAACAAAGTCGCCATGATCCACAAGGAAGCAGAAGAGAAGAGAGCGATGACCGCAGCCCGGCGCGGGGAGGAGCTCCTGAAAGCAGAAGAAGGCGCTGCAAAGTATCGTGCTTCGGGCCATGTACCGAAGAGTAGCATTGGATGCTTTGGTTAATTTGGAACTATGAGGAAACCGCAGGGGATCAAAGCAAGTTTGTTCTGAATTTAGTCTATTTCTTTGTAATGTTCTTGCCTGAGTGTTATGTCAGTTCCAAGTGTGCAGATGTAAAGTACTGAGTCTTATTCTTTAGTTCAAAACCAGATACTTGTGCCAAAGTGATGGGAATAAAAGAAACCTTCTGATCAGTAAATTCTTTTTTTTTTCTTTTTTCTGTGCAGGTGTTTGATTGATGCACCTAATGTAGTATGATTAATTATGATATTGTATAAATTGAAGGTACTAAAAGGATCTTTCATCTACTGCCCATTGCAAGTTTAAGGAGGTTGAATTATGAGTAATTTGTTTAGCTTAAAGCACTTCTGATTGATCCCACAGACGGGCTTCAAGTTGCTCAACCTTTTTGCTGACTTGATTCTTAAAATCATCAAATTAATCTCAGTTTCACATTATAATATATATATATATATATATATATATACACACACATATACATATATATTAGAATTAGTCATATTAGATGTCGAAATCCTTAATTTGACAAAAAAAATTAAAATAAACCTAATTAATTTAAAACTTAGTAATTAATATAAAATCATACTCTTTTTCCTTCCCATATTAATCTTCGTTTACATAATTTTATTACATTCTTATTGATTAATTCATATTAAATTAGATGAGATAATCTATTTTAAAAGCTCAATTTGTTAGAAAAAAAAGTAATCTTTATATTTATAGTTTTAAGAGCGTCAAACTCACGTGAAAGAAGAAAATATTTTTCGATAAAATTTTGTTGAGATTTAAACTTAAGATTTCTTATATTATTATGTTAAATCAAATAAATCAATTATCTATCCAAAAAATTTGAATAGTTAACAGTTATCGAACACTAAAAAATAAAAGAAGAAGGAAGGATAAAGAAGGAGGAAAAAAAGTTAATAGTTTAACTTCATTTTTCTTTCAATCACAAGAAAAGAAATAATTTTAATCATATATAATTAACTATCTAAACATATATATTAGAATATATTCATATTTTTTCCTTTTTGAATATATCATTTAAATAAGATTAATTTTTTTCGTATTCATTCTCTTTCAATTATTTTTTTTACCTTTTCTTTGAGATAAAAATTTTAGGAGAAAAGGACATCGAGAAAGAGAACCAAAGGAGTAAACATTTAATGAGGAAAGGACATCGAGAAAAACCAATGAAGCTCGATTAAGAATGATCTATTCGCCTATACATTAGTATTTGATCCACACACGTTACTGTGACTTATCATTAAATAAAATTTATGCATGTAAACATAATACAATATTCTATTCTTTATCTTCATAGATTCTTAGCAACTTCAAAACTTTCTATATAAGTAAAAAGAGTGTTCTTAGTGGCACTCTAAAATATTAGTGCTAGTTCATCTTATCTATTTTACTTTATTTTTTTAATGTTATAAAAAAATATTTGACACCTTTAAATATTTATCCCAAAAAATTAGGCGCATGTCATCAGACCACTAAAAAGTAACAAAATAAAATAAATTATAGATAAAAAATCACATATATTATATTAGTTTATAGACTCACAAATCTTTTTTGCATTATAATATTTTATTTATTTTTTAGATGATATAAACAATATCTTGCTTGACTTAATTAATAATATATATATATATATGTATGAATATTCATTTATAGGTAAGAGGAAAAATGTATTAAGTGCACTTGTATTTTCGAAATAACAACTATCGAAAAATAATCTATCTTTTTACATTTTACTTATCATTATATCTCTAAATTTTATTTGTTTAACAGTCTTAGATTTAAAAAAGGGTAAACGAACAACTATTTGAAAAAATAGAATTACATTAATTGAACATCATAAACACATCAATTCATTAGTAAACCTAATTTAATTTTGTGCAATTTAAATTAAATGTAACGCCCTGACACTTGAGTTAGCAAAAGCGACCAATATAAAAAATGATCGACTACTACCTCTACTATTTCACCATGATTAAAAATTTACATTAAAAATAAAATTTATTTTTATTTTATATACATATAAAATATAAGTAGTTATCGTACAAAATAATTTTAAATTTTTCAGGACTACGTTCCATGTGCCAACCCAAGTCACGAGCATTGACCATTCTCTATCAACCAACAAGATCTATATATANATATATATACTATTAACAAAGACTCGTATGTAGAGCAAAAACGAACATATAACTCATGGTAACAAAAGATAATATAATTTTAAAATGAAGCGTACTTATAACTCATATGACACAATTATACTTAAGTAATTCATAACTCGTATAATCATGTCTATAATAATTGCAAAATTATATTATATAAATAAGTAATTATCAACTTAATAATTCGTAGACATTCTATCATATAATAATTAACATTATAAGGTTACATAGCATTATAAGGTCACATAACACTTCTATCACATAGCATTAAAATATCTAATATTATATCAGAATAACTTCGTCTAACTTAAAACTTGTCATATAATATTTGATCCAAATAATATAATATCATAATATATCATATGATATAATATAGCACATTGAGACATATCGTATGACATAATATAATAATATGTCATATAATTATCATAAAATATATCTTATAACGTTAAACATATATTATCTATGAAGTCATCATAATATGATAATGCATCGTAGTGCATGTCATGACCATTAAAGTGAACTTATGCAAGGACCATACATGCATGTCATCAAGGGCGGAGCTAGGGGTGCAAGGATGTGCACTCGCACCCCCTGACTCCGTTAAATAGATATTTTACTAGTCATGGATCAAGACTTGTTGCTTGGCTAGATGGATAGGTTGCAATACCAGCATTTGAAGGTGTCTGTTTCGATTCTTAGTAGCTCCTCTCTTTTTTTCTTTTTTTTTCTCTATATTTACTTTACATTGTATTTTTACTTCCTTATTATTTATTTTTTATTTTTACTCAATATTATCTAATATACTCTTCCATAAGATATTTACTTGTATTATATTAATATTATTAATTCATTAACAAAATTATTTATATATATTACAATATACATTTCTCCTTATTAGTCTTATAATTATAGCATAATAATCTACTTATTTATTTTATTACATGCATACTTATATTTTCTTAATATTTATCCTTTAATTTACTCAAATATTAGCTTATATTATTTAAAAAAGTATCATTTATTTATATTATATTAAAATTTATTAATTCACTAAAAGTTATATATATATAATAGATTATACATTTTCACTTATTATTCTATCACACGGATAAAAGCATGTGTTTTATCATGAAACATATATTAATATTATTAATTTTTTATTTCATTATTATTTTATTTAATTATAAATTAGTGTTATAATATCATATCCATATTTTTTAATGTTTTCACTTTTTTTCTTTCTGTTTTTTAATGTAAAATATTTTGAATTATTTTATGTCGTGCAAATAAATTATTGAAAATTATAATTGCAAATATAGATTAATGTCCAAAATAATTCTTTTATTATATAAATTAGTATACAAACAATTGTGCACCCCCTAAACAAAAGTTCTAGTTCCGCCACTACATGTCATATCAATTATCTGGCCAGATATATACCCCTCGCGATATCATATATTGCAAAATTATCATCACCCCTTTGAGTATCATATCATCATGAAGGATATCATATATTATTGGGCTATCATATTACTCGTTACTCGTTAGGGTATCGTCTTATCTCGAAGGATGTCATATTATCATCCTTATTTTTAGTGGATTTTCTCGTAATTCTTTCTTCATAACCCTCAAGTTATAGGCCACCTTTTTTGATGGAGTGATTGCCACTTGCGAATTTTGTTTTCCCTACACAAAAGGTATTATCTTCTGATTTTTTTGTGGGTTTAGCAAAGAGATGGAGGCAACTCGATAAATTTTCATAGGATGTTATGAAAGTGAAGACGGTTGAAAAAATATCTAAAACATGAGATGACCAGATGCCAACTTATGACAACTTATTTGATCATTGGACAAAATGGCGTCCAATCAAAATTTTATGTTTAACATGATTAGTTTATCCTTGAAAAATATTATTTAATATTAATTAAGCATATATTATGATATATATATATATAATTTAAATTGTTTATTTACAATTATGTTTTGTTATTTTAATGTGCACTTGGCAAAATATGATTGGTCATAGGAGTGATAATACTAACAAATTTGCTAGTATAATAATGGTATTAAAAGTGATAATTATTAAGAAGTTACATTAAGATTATCACATTCTACATGCCTTAAAAGGAATTTCATCCTTGAAATTAACAACTCTTATTATCAATCTAATATATGAAATATAAATCATGTATACCTCTTTCCATATTTTGATTTATTATCTCAACTTAGCGATGTTAATCTAAAACTATCATAAATGGATGGACTTATATCAAAATGCATATTTCATATTATATTTCTTTTTATTTTAGAAGTTCATTGTGACTCATATAGTATATATCTCCTTAGTCCTTACTTATTATAAGAAGACCTTATATACATGCTCTAATTTTAAAGACAATTATGATCAATTGAGTAAAATTCATAATAAAATAAATAGTTTATGGTCACCATATCATAAGTTAAATTACCTTTCTTATAGGCTTCTATGTTCTATATTGATATGATAGTATACTAACAATCAGCGATAATTGTGTTATACTAATCACGCTACTATACCATTAATGTTTTAAAAAAAATGAAGTGACATTATTTTTTCCTCAAAATATACTATAAGAAGTTCAATTAGTTTTTCTTACATATTATGTTTTTAGAAACTTCTAACTTTAGATTAAGTGCATCATCACATGTCAAAGCTAAAGATGGCATGTGTCACAAATAATATATGCACTAAATATGAGTTAACTAATTATAATTGACTAATTCATTTCACATAACACAACATGTTATAAGTATACTGTAATGGTCAGAGCAATCTTGTCATGCTTAATATTTCTCGAAGCTTATGTTACTATTGGTTAATTTAACTATGTTCTTAAAGATAATATTAACATAATGTCATTTTATGTCTATTCCACTATATAAACAGTGACATCATTATCTTTTTAATTCCAAATATGTTTCTTTAACTCCACCTAGAAAACATGCTCATGCATATACACTTCTGCTAAATATATAAATGAACTTAAGTAATATGGCCAACTTATGCTTAACTAATAAATCCAAACTTATGTATAAAATAATCATATAAATAATTCTACTTGAATTAAAAGTAGATGATTTTGTTCAACCACCAAACTAAATACCCATTATTAGGCTAAATTTTCAACGTATGATAACCAAGTACATATAGGTAATCAAATTAATTTTGGATGGCCTCTTTACATGTTTGCTAATGACGTAATTCTTTGAATGATTTTGAAGTATAATTTAATTAGACTAAAGCATTATATATTGACATACATTTTGAGATTTTTAAACAATTCAAATATATATATATATATATATATANATATATATAAGATTACAAATAGGTTGTCAACTTTTCTAAACTTAACAATAATATCATGTCATATTTCATATGCATATCTCTTTGCCAAATTGTAAATCTATCATAAATTTCAAAGCAAGCAAAAATTCATAGAAGGTAATTAATAATCGTATACTAAGTTGAAGTTTCCATTTAAACATATCATCCTATATTGGAACATTATAAAATATATTTTACTGAAGTGTATTCATATTTTGAATGTGTTACCTAATTATGTTATTTGTATCTAAAATTTTATTTCATGTCATTTTAAACATACACATTTATATTTCGGATCATATTTGTCATACATTAAAATTATGTTGAACTATTAAAATGTAGCACAATTCTTGTTTTCCTTCTTATTGGTAGACAATTATATAATAGTCTTAAGAATAACAAACTATTCACATATAATAGAATAAAAAAATCTATGACACTAAATGAATCCTAAACTTTAGGGTGATTGCTCATGATATTGGCACATGAAACTTTTTGCTCTCTTGCCACTTGTAACATTATGTCTTATCAAGATATTGTACATTTTGGGTCTTTGCCCGCATGATTTTAAAATGCGTCTTAAAGAGTGGCGCAACAACCTATTCTCCTTACGGACTCAATACTTATCAAGATATTATCTAATTTGAGTTCTAGATTTCACTCCCATCTTGCACTCACAATATAGCACTTAGTCTCTTATAGTTTTCTAATGTGTTTTGATAAGTCAAAATCATGTCCATATTTAGCATCTTTCTTGTGACTTGTCGATGTAGAACTAATTCAAGGAATGCCTCTTGCATCATTCCCCCTTGTTGAGTGGTCTCTCATCATGGCATAGAGACTCACGCAGAGAGACTTTAATATCACATGTAACATTCTGGCTCATCAAGGTATTGTTCGCTTTAGGTCCAAACCCGCACAATTTTAAAACGCGTCTTAATAAATCTAAGGCATGTCCACATATATATGCAACAATCTCTCTTATGACTTATTCATGTGTGGCAAATCCAAGATATGCTTTGATACCACTTGTAACATCTTGGCTCATCAAAATATTATTCATTTTGGGTCTTATACCGCATGATTTTAAAACACTTAACTTGTATTGGAGTAGCACAATAACATATTCCCCTTAGGGATTAAGTATTTGTCAAGATATTGTCCAGTTTGAATTTTAGATGTGGCTCCCATCATGCACTCGTGATGCACTTAGGGCTAGTTTGATTTGACATAATTGAAAATTCAGAATGTAAATAGTTGTGATTGAAAATTCCATGAAGATTTATGTTTACGTACAGAAGTTTTTCCATTGTTTGGCTAGATGTAAATAAAATTATGAAAAGTGAATTACATTATTTGATTGAATGTTGGAATGTGATGTAAATAATTAATTAGAATAATATATATATTTTTTATTATGAACATAATTTATTTTCTTATGCAAATGTATATAATTATAACATTTATTTGTTGGAACAATTGATTTTATTTTTTTAATTTTATTTTTTATTGTGAATGTGCAATACGTCATTTATCATATTTATTAATTTTGATGTTGATGATATTAATACTTTACCAATTCTTATTTTCTTTTAATTTATAATTATTATTTTAATATTCATATTTTCTATATTATATTGTTATTTTGTTATTATCTTACTTAATATTATTTACTATTTTATTGTTCATTTTTAAATTATTAACTTTAATATTTAAGATTGCAATGATAATTTAGTATATTTATAATATAGTTGCTTAATTCATATAATTTTAACTTTTATGTTTTAAATATAGTATAAATTTAACTTATAAAATTCAAAAAAAAAATTAAATAAAAGTTTTCGATTTGATAGTTATAAGTGAGAGTTGGAAGTTTAAGATTCTATGGTATTTTTAAATTTTAAAAAAGTCTATTTTAAACTTTATTAAAGCTACTCATTCATAATTAATTCTTTTTACTATGTGAAATTTAATATATTTATAACTTAGCAGTTCTATTCTATATTATTTATTTATTTTGTTCATTTATATTTTTTTTATCTTTTTATTTTGTGTTTACTTTTATTAGACATATACTACAAATTTACTTTCAAATTTTATACAAATAATCACTTAAAAGAAAAAAATTTCTTGTGGACCCCAGACCAACTCCTTCTCTTTCCCAAAAAACCAACTCTAACTTATTCTTTCTCCTTGTTGGTCATGTGACTTATCCATGTGGGATTAATTCGAGACATGCTTTTTGAAGGATACAAGAGGCATACCTTGAATTAATTTCACATGAACAAGTCACGAGAGAGATGCTAGATATATACGTGGACATGTTTTGAATTTGTCATGATGCGTTTTAAAATCATGTGAATCAAAGCTCAAAGCGTAGAATATCTTGATGGACCAAGATGTTACATGTGATATTAGAACCGCTCCGCATGGGTCATTGTACCATGATGGGATACCATTCAAAGAGAATGTTGAGTCCCCTAAAGGGGGAAGGGTGCAAGAGGAATTCTTTGGATTAGTCCCACATGGACAAGTCATATTGGAGATGATATAGTGGAGATGTCATGGACTTATAAAGATGAAATTTGAAATTGTGTGAGCCAAGACTCAAATAGAATAATATCTTGATAGGTTAAGATGTTACATGTTGTATTAAAGCCTATATACCATGTTGGGAGATCACTGAATGAGGACGTTAAATCTCTTAAGAGGGGAATGATGCAAGATACATGCTTTGGATTAGTCTCGTATGGACAAGTCACGAGAAAGATGTTGAGTATATATGTGGACATGTCTTGGACTTACTGAGACGCATTTGAAAATCTTGTGGGACAAGACCCAAAGTGAACAATATCTTGATGGACTAGGATTAGGGATGACACCAACCCTGTTTGAGGTGAGGAATATGTCCACGTCCCGACTTCGCTGGTTGGCCTCCATCCTTACCCCCATCCCGAATACCAGGTGTAGGATCAGAATGACACCAAGAGGGGGAGGGTGAATTGGTGTATAAATCTTTTTCTAATTTTAATTGTCTTCGATGAGTTATATTAGCGGAAGCATATACATGTAGATATAAACAAGTAGATAGAGGAATGAGAGAGAAAAACAAACAAGCACAAACACAAGGTTTGTTGACGAGGTTCGGCCGAACTCCTGGCCTATGTCCCCGCTCTGGTCTTCTTGCACTCGAGATCTCCGAAGATCACTAACTCCTTCTTCAAGTGCGAAGGCTCTCTTACAAACTTCTCCTTTCGTGCTCGAGGACAAAGAGACTTACAGTTCACTCAAATCTCTCAATCTCTTCTATCATGGATTCTTCACTCGAATCGCAGAAGGGGAACTAAGGCTTTCTATCGCTCAAGGCTCTCACTGAATATTTGTCAAAGTTACTTCCCAAGACTCTTGGGAATACATTATATACTCTGCACTAATGACCTAATTCTCTCACTCAGAAAACTAGCTGTTAATGCAAGTACAATACCTTCACCTACTCCTCGGTCGTCCACTGCTTCTGCCTCGATCGACTGCTCTCTAGGTGAAGTCTCCACTTGAACTGTCAGTCGGTGCTACGGTCGTCCACTGCTCACCCTCGGGCGTCCGCAGCTTCAAGTGCC